>JBBIGA010000032.1:1848068-1866740 GCA_037576975.1 Alestes dentex | reverse complement strand
AGACTAAAAAGCACATTTCGTCACAAGACTAAGACTAAGACGAAATTAAAAATAGGTGACAAAATTAACACTACTGTTCACATATGACAAAATGGTAACTTTACTTAACTGGAAATTTACTTTACTTCTCGTTTGTGGGAAACAACTACAGTAACCCCCACGAACGTTCCAAGAGCACCCGCATATAGTGAAAAACCGTGTTGTTGTGATGTTGTTAAAAAATGTATATTTTTATAGTATAAACCCTAAATATGACCCCAAATATGGTCTCAAACACTTTTAAACTCAGCTTAATACATTACCCTTAAAGAAAATGTAAAGGTAAACCCATACTGTACTGTACAGTTTACACTGAACTCCCGCAGTGCTAGAATGTAAAATACCAATGTTACCCTTATATAGAGTGCACTGTAATTCATGCAGGGGCGTTTTCTTTGGTATAAGCAGGGTAAACACATTAATAAATTCATTTAATTTGCAGTAATAAAAATACAGGGCTTTAAAAAGAACAAAACAAAAAATACGAGAACACCCGAACACTCCGGGGTGAAATTCTGGACTGCAGCTGCATCAAAGGGCAGCAGCCAATCAGAAATAAATTGTTCTCTGACTGACTACTTTCAAACCTGAGTACAGCAGGGCATTTCACCATCCCAAGATGTACTTTCTTTTTGTTTCTCTCCATAGTACCAAAAAATGTAGTTATTTTTTATATGGAAATATTAATGTTACAAAATTAGTAACTTATATTTTTCTTATTAATTTAGCACTAAAATGCATGAAAAATTATATATTGCCACGAAAAAAGCTTTGAAGTCTTGGCCTCGTCCACCATGCCCCCTCATCCTCATGCTGGGTTGTTTATGTTTGGGCGCAGTGCTTAGCAACCCAGCAGGAGGATGAGGGGGCATGGCAGATGAGGCCCAGACCTCACAAAAGCAAAAAAAAAAAAAATGCAGACGATATCTGCAGTTTCCCCGTTAGTGCGATGGACTGAAACCCGCGACTGCTGATCCACGTTAATGTGGGGGGTTACTGTACTTATGAAAAATATCAGGTAAGATTATGTATTAGAACCTGAGCACGTCACTTCCAGATGAAGTACTAACAAAATAAAGACCAACAAACAAACAAGCAAATTAAATAATCCCCGAAAAATATATGTATATGTATACATCATATTCTTTCCAGCCACTAAATGAGAAAAATGTTTGGGGGAGATAAAGAAAGTAAAGGGAGAAGCCAGCAGTTCTGTGAAGAGTCGGATGACCAGACAGCAGCAGGGATAAAAGTTACACAGGCAACATTAAGCTGCATTAAACTGCACTGCAAATAATTCTGTTCTACACCCCAAAGAAAACTGATCTGCTAAAAAAATAACGGCTACATTTTTTTAATGAGCATTTAGCTATTAGATCTGTTTGACTCATTATTCTTGGAGAAAGAAGGATTGGGCATGTGATCCTAAGAACACCATGCCTTCAGTGAGTATGGAGGTGTGAGAATGGGGTGGCTTCTCTGCAAAAAGTATTGGGGTGTCATACATCAATGAAGGGAACATGAATGGACTGGAGTACCAAGAGGTACTGGAGGAATATTTAAGCTTATTGGTCAAGAATAATGAGAAGATGAATGTTTCAACAAGATCCAAAGACCCAAATATTCAGCCAAAGTAACTCAAGACTGTTCTCTAAACAAATGTGACCTACCTATAAAATAATTCTGAAGGATTTGCATTTTCCAGTCAAAGTGAACCTTAGGGAACTGAAGATGGTTTGCTAAGAAAAACAGCAAAACAATAAAATGACGCTACGATGTTCATTAGAGCTGTAATCGGGCCTTAAAAGTTAGGCCGGACAAGGCCTGAACCCGACAGAATTCGGCCCGAGCCCGACAAGTACATTTTGATTGACAGCTTTTTAAAAGCCTGAACCCGCTTACAGCCCGACATTACACAAATGTGCACACGCACACAGCTCTTTTGCCTTTTGTCAAGAATGAGTCACTGATACATTTTAACATCATTTATTCATGACTAACGTAGGCTATAGGCCACTTGGAAGCTACAACAAAGAAATAAAATAAGTCCTCTGTTAACATTGTAACATCTCAGCGCTCTAAATAGGCCTAGGCATACACTTAGCCGAATAGGTCAACGCGGCAATAAAAACGAGTCTTTCTTAACAAATCAAATCAAGATACATTCTAAATTAAGATGGGTATTTGGCAATAATGAAATTAAGATTAGGCTCCGCAGGATTTGCTTCGCCACTTCTCTCCACAATCCGGCCTCAATGAGACGGTTAACAGCAGCTGAAATGTAATAAAAGAATAATGCCAACATTAGCCTACATGCTCTGTCATCATTATGCATTTAAGACTCAGTTAATATTTAGTTATAATTTAGTTAAAACCTTCACTCACCAAGATTAGGCTACATGTCTTTGTAGAAGAAAATTATTGAATCCACTGTAGATGGCTTCAGCGCAGTCCTGCGCTCACTGATGGTGCGTCCAGCACTGAACACCTTTTCAATGCTGCTGCTAGTGGTCGGAATGCAACCAAAACGTAATCGCCAGAGTCTAACCTCCGTTTCACCTCCATTTCACCTCCTCAGCATCCCTTTTCGCATCTTTCTTGCGCTGATCCAAATGCATCACCTGACCGCTCATTTACTGCGCAAGTCCGAGCCTGGCCCGAGCCTGTGTAAAATGATAGAAATTAAGCCCGGACCCGTCAGGTCCTGACAGGTCAGGTCGGGTTCGGGCAAAGATCTTCAGCTCATTACAGAAAGCTCATTACTTCTTACTATAAATGTCTCAAAACTATGATTTCAGTTGTAAAACATATCTTTGTTCATGTGTATGAATACATAATTGGTAGGAGTGAATATGTGCACTGGACGTATAAAAGATAACAAATTAAAGTGTCTGGATACCTGTTTCCCCTCACTACATCTACAAAAAAAACAGCCATTATTTATTTTCTATGATAATTTTCCAATCTCTCTGTCAGGGTTCCCCATGACTCCCACATGAAGGCAGGCGCTTTGGCAGACATTCATCTTCAAGAATGATGGTGGACCAACACTAAGGTCCACCACAAATGAACTTACCTAATACCTAAACACAAAACCCCAAACCCCAATCAAAACACGAGGATTCATTCTCCTGCGCACACCGGCAACTGAAACACATAATAAACAAACTCAAACCAAGTGTGCTCAGGAATCCCCCCCCCAGAAAAAACCCGGGCGGCCTCTAGTGGCCACCAACCTCACAGTACCACCACATGACAGTACCCCCTCCCTACGGTGCCCTCCAGGGCCCCCAAAGACCCAACGACGGGTGGAGGCAGGGCAGGCGGAGGCAAAAGAAAGCATCCTGTGGACCCTACCTGGCCGTCTCTCGGTAGTGTCCATCCTGGCCGGCGCTCCACACGGCCAGGGCGGCCCGGATGGGTCACACTGTACCTTCCTTTGTCTCTTAAGACGAAGTCCCCTCCAGGGAGCCCCGCTGTGTCCTCCAGGACAGAGCCCCTCCGGGGAGCCCCGCAGTGTCCTCCAAAAAGGAGCCCCCTCCGGGGAGCCCTGCCGTGTCCTTCTGGACGGAGCCCCCTAGGGGGAGCCCCTCAGTGTCCTCCAGAATGGAGCCCCCTATGGTGAGCCCCGCTGTGTCCTCTAGAATGGAGCCCCTTACAAGGAGCCACTCCGTGTCCTCCGGGACCGAGCTCCCTCCGTGGAGCCCCTCCATGTCCTCCGGGACTGAGCTCCTTCCGTGGTGCCCCTCCATGTCCTTCAAGACCGAGCTCCCTCCTTGGAGCCCCTCCGTGTCCTCCAAGACCAAGCTCTCTCCGGGATCAAACCCCCTCCAGTAAGCTACTTCATGGCCCCCAGGTCCGAGTCCCCTCCAGGAGCTCCTCGGGAGCCCTCTAAGACCCCAGTACCCCTCCTAAAAAATTCTGGGGGAGACCCCTAGCTGCACCCCCATTCCAAGGGCACGCTTCCAGCGTGCTAGGGAATCCTGGTCCACGGGTGATGCCTCAAGTGCCAGCATATGTAGGGTCCTCGGACCCGAGGTGGCCACAAATGAGGCTTGCTGGTCCTGCGGGGGACTCGCCTCATGGGGCGAGTCGGGTACAAGCCTGGGAGGGAGAGTGCCGGAGGAAGTCACGGACTTCTCGGGCAGTCGGTCAGCGGGTTGGAGGTGTCGTGAACCGTCCTGCCTCCGTCGTCTCTGCACCGTGGATCTCCAAACTCACCATTCAGCGAGCCAAAGCGGGAGCTCCTCCGTGGTGGGACCGAAGATGATGGGGTCCACAACTTGCTCTGGATCCAAAATGGTGGACTTGTCAGTCCACCCGCTAATCCAGAAGCCTGGGTCCTCCTCCTCATCCTCTGAACTCCCACCATCCAGCAGCTCAGCAATGGAAAACCGACTCGATCTCGTCGGTCCACCCCTCGGCTGGGCCCAGTCTGCCTCACTCGTGGCACTCCCCCATTTCTCCACGGGCTCATCGCCCAGTCTGCTGCACCTTGGTGGGTCGGTCCATCTGTCAGGGTTCCCCATGACTCCCACATGCAGGCAGGCAGTTTGGCAGACATTCATCTTCAAGAACTTTATTTATAATCAAAGCCAAACTAGCACGAGGGCCAGAAACAGGGTTCAAGCTTATACTTTAAACAAAAGGAGACAGGAGAAACATCAAACCACAATAACGGTGGACCGACATTGAGGTCCACCACAAACGAACTTAAATACCCAAACACAAAACCCCAAACCCCTATCAAAACACAAGCATTCATTCTCCTGAGCACACCAGCAGCTGAAACACAAACAAACTCAAACCCGGTGTGCTCAGGAATCCCCCAACAAAAGACCCAGGTGGCCTTTAGCGGCCGCCAACCATCACAGTACCATGACATGACACTCTCTTTATCCTTTACAGTAATCAGGATTTTTTTTGTTACTGGATTTTGATGTAAGATTAATTCAGCTGTCCTGTGTTGCATATTATTTAACAATGGTGCAGGCTGAAACTCTCCTGTAACAGATGAGAATGGGCTGGGCTAAACTTCTGAAAGCCTAGAAAATGGAGCAGTGCTGGTGTTCATGTCATCAAAAAGCCATGAGTTTAAATAGTGTTGTTTCCTTTATAGATTGTATCGTCTGATGAGTCAGAGGTATTTGAAACTGTTTACATACTACGTCACAATCCCTTTAATGAAGTAAAAATAACAAAATCATCATGTTCAGACCTGCATGTAGTGGACTGGCAGAAGTTAGGAAGTGGGGACAAATTCATCTCACAGATCCCTAAAAGCAAGCAGCTGCTCAGATTTGAAGAGAAACGGGTGACAGACGAGAATATCTGACATTTGAAACCTGCTTAAGATTTCAACTGTATGCCTAAAAAGACTGGCCCAATTCAGGAAAAAACATCATTGCATCTCACACATTTCCTGGAGAGCGGCGAGTTTAAGGCCAGTTTCCATATATATTCCAGCTGTTTTCAGTGTCTCTCTTATTCTCTAAAATTGGTTACATACAGAGTATGTGTGTTAAGCAGGGGTGTAATGATACACACATTTCACAGTAAATTGTGCATTGCGTTCCATTTTTGATACACAAGTGTTTTTCACAAACTATTTTCTTCTTTTATTAAAGTTCAGTTTTCAAAAAGAGGAGACCATCTGTTGAAAGCTTGTTAACACAAACAGCTCATTTTTTTAGACAGCAAATGCATTTAAACACACTACAGCTGTAAATAGTGTCAGATGCTGTGTAAAAGGCTTTTTTGTCCTTTGACAGTTTGTGGGGTGTGTTTAGTCTTGTAACTCTTATATCAAAAAAGCCAATATTCAAATGTATATCATAGCACCCCGAGAATTAAAAGTGAGGACAAATCAGAGAAAAATATAGTAGTACATTTCTACAAAATCATTCATTCATTTATTTAAACATATATTTTACAATTTACTGTACAAAAATGTAACATACCATTAACACATTTACAATAAAGCCAATGTACATACATATTCCCATCAAAATGAATAATTTAGTGACATAATTTAAAGCTATTTAGACATATTAACTTAGAAATAATGTGAGAATATTGCCAAACGCAGTGTGTCCAACATTATAGAAACATGATTTCCAGAGGCTGTCAGAGAGCTGCGGGAGAACAACTTGATGGCAAAATAAATAAATTAATAAAATAAGAAATGTGTACTTTGGAGTTGCTCCTGCTGCGTCACCGAACTCATTTCCACTTCAAACGCTGGTATATCAAAGGCAGCCCTCCAACTGAGGGCTTGATTTGATGTGGTAAATTCATATAAGTCCGCAATCAATATTTAATTAAGCGCTCGACACAGTGGGTACATTTCATGTTTGCAGAATGATCTCTAATAGGAAGCCTAGATTAGGGAGCACACACTCACACACACAAGTGTGAATAGGAAGACGAAAGTCTATCCACACTCTGGCACTTCAACTTGGCGTCAATCTGCAGGCCAGCTCGGGCCTTCATCTCTTAATTAATAATCGGCTTCGTGAGCTCCATTCTTAATGACAACTGCACAACATGCCAGCAGCCTGTGAATGCTTTTAAAACAATAGGCTTTCTTATGGAGGGCCTGTAGACATGCAGACGTTTAAAACGTCCAGGGTCATCCTGTGAAATGCAGTTTCTTTAAAGTGCTTTTAAACTCATTTTTGAGATACAGAGAGCCATTATATTGCCTAGTGACTGTAGCCCATGTGTTTCTGCAGAATTTATCAGCTACCAACTACTCCATATATCAATAAAACCACCACCAATATGACCACCAAAGTGGCATGGTTGTGTTTCAGTATGAATGTATCAGGCATGGAAGCATTACTGCTGGTTTGAGCCTATAAACCAAACATATGAAGCAAATAGCGGTCCAGAGATCAGAAACTGATTACTGAAGATTAGAGATGAATCAACACAAGTAATTGTGCATGGAAAACTGTACAATCTATAACTGTAAACCTACAATAAGTACCAACGAGGCAGGTGTTTCAGAGGCCAGTACATTTGCAGTGTTTATAAAATGCCAGCATCACACTGGTGTCACTGCTGTGCTAAGTATGGTCCACCACCACAATAATATCTGGTTGTCTGTGGTCCTAGAGTATACCCTTTCCATGTGAAGAATGGGAGCTGGTAAATTGTGTTTCAACAGTTGAGCAACAGTCAGTAACTACAAAATGCACCTGTTACAGAATGGTTCAGCAAAAATCGAATTAATACAATTCCCATACAGCCCAGATGAGGTCCATCAGTTAAAACATGTTCAGTAAAAATTTTGCTTCTTTAGTTTAGAACTGATTGCGAACAAACAATAGAAGTTAAAAAGTGACCCAAATTGCTTACATAAATATATCCCCAAACTGCTCAATCCACAGCTACCCGAATGCAGGGAGCTTTTTAGCTCCTGGGGTGGTCACTGAATACAGGGTATTCAATGACCACTCCAGGAGGAGAAGTGCTGATCAGGGGATCATGATGGCTGACAAGTCTGTATCTCCTTATTGAGAGGTGTGGTTTTATGGATGTTTTAACAGAAAATATTTTGGGGACTATTGATTTCTAGTGTTTGCTAGCTATATTAGCCTTGGAGTTCCAGTGTGAAAAAAAAAAAAATTGGATCCCAAACATGTCTTGGTTGACTGGCTACATCTGAAGTTATTTATGCAATCTATTTATGTAAATTAGATTTTTTTTGCCAAAGCATGACTTTTAGGTAGTTGGACATTATAAAATGTACAAGGTAAAATGGAAGTGTATGAGAGGAAAGAAAAGCATTATGGCACTGTATTTTGTGGGCAAAAAAAAATTAATTAGGGTGTCTGGCTGAAACATATAAAGAGCAAATGTACAGTGTACTACAATCAGCCCATCAAACTCACGTAGTTGAATAGGTGGGAAGTTTAAACACCCAGTTCATTGTCAACAGTGTTTTTAAAGTATGTCCATCAAGAGTTGGAGGAGAGGAGAAATAAGAGGAAGGCTGGTCACAGCAAGGCCACGTCTGGAACAATGCTGATGGGCCACTTCTTGGACAGTCCACAGCTGGTTGAATGCTCCAGGATTCACCAGGGTCAGGAAGACTGAAGCGTGGTAACTGAGGAACAGATAACTATGTCACAGTACATGTGTATTTTGGAGACCTTTATGACCTTTAGTAACAGAAGGTCACGCCCACAGCAGGTGAGAGAAAAAGAAAAACCACAAGGAATCAGTCTGACCCAAAATGCTGGCAAGAGCTTGTACTGTACAGCAAAAACTGCTGATCCTTTTGTCAGTCCCTGACACTAGAAAGCATCTGGCTGGAAGACCCAGGAATTATCCTAGTATACAGAATGCAGATTAAATCACAGCTGTAATGTTCAGTCGCTGAGGATAGAGTTCACAGCTGTGTGTGGCTCATTAGGCTGAGGGTAACGGTGAGTCGCAGACAGCATCAGAGATCGACCCTAGGGAGAGCTGAGCTTCCGTGCTTTCCGACTTCTTGCTTCTGTAAAGAACACAGGCATGCCAAATAATACATAGGAGCAAAAGAGCAAAAACAATATAAAGCATTCCTGCCAAAATGTTGTCTTATTTAAGTAAAAAAAAAACATTTTCAGTCCAGCATGTCAGGCATGTCCGAAATCTTCATACAGCACATTATTGTGATGTATGGGCTGAGGGCTGAAGGAAAGTGAGAAGGATGTGTGTAAGTTTCAAGCTAGCAGCTGTACTGTCCCTCACCTCTTAGCCGACTGGGGCGGCCCCTGCTGTTGTCTCCGAGAATAAGTTCCAGGCGGGCAGCAGGGATCCTGCCCTCCTGTCTCCGGCTTAGGTTCTTCACCCACCTACAAAACACCAAAGGTCAGTTTTACAATCCTATTAAACTAATATGACTTTGTAATGACAGTACAGTGAGTTTCACTTTCTGTAACTGAAAGTGAAAAAGTGAAAGTGACCATTCTGTCATATGTGAACACACTACAGCACACAGTGCGAACAGCACAAAATTCTTCCTCTGCATTTAACCCATTCACCAAGTGAAGCAGCGGGCAGCCAGGAACACAGCGCCCGGGGAGCAGTGTGTGGGGGCGGTACCTTGCTCAGGGTACCTCAGAGGTGCTTAGCAGTTTTGGGAATTGAACCCACAACTTCCTGATTGCAGGAACACCCTAACCACTAGACCACCAGCTGCCCCTTGTATATGCTATTATGGTAAACTGTCCAGTATAAATTGTTTTGAGGTTAGATATTAAAGCCTCTGACTAAGACTAGCAATTCTTCTGTCATACACACATTAGTGTATGATAACACAGCATCTTGCCAACCTAAATTAAGAATGTTAATATGTGAGTAAGAAGAGCACACACCACTGGCTGTCACTGTCCTCATGCTGCAGCTGTATAACATCACCGCACTTAATAATGAGGTCATCAGGTCCATATCTTCGGAAGTCAGCTAAGGCCTTGTACCTGCCTGGGGTCTGCGAATGTGGGAAGAGTTAATGAGGACCACCAGTGAAGAGAATTAATCTGTATTAGCATGACTACATTGAGTTTTGGTCTGGACAGGTACAGGAGTCTTATGCCATATGCACGATACAGCGCTGAAGTGGCACAAGAAAAAGGTGTAAAAGGTAAAATTTCTGTGGCCTTAGACTGGATACATACCTACTATATAGCGAAGCAGCCATAATGAGAACAGTCAGAGAAAAATGAAAACAACACGTTCATTTGCTTAAATCTGACATCTATCCATTAGAAGTTCGTGTGTGTTTTTTTAAGTGACACATGTGTCAGTCCGCCCTAGTATGAAGACCGCAGGATGACATATCATTATCATCATCCAGTGTGTTCATACTGACATGTGTCACTTACAAAAAACCCATATGAACTTCTAATGGAAAAAGATCAGATTTGAGCAAAAAATGCAATGCTTGCAATGTGAACAGCTTGCAGCACTCACCCACTGACCAGTGTCATCTTCCTCAGTGTCAGTCAGGTTAGAGAGGATGTGAGCTGCACGCCAGTCCTCCAGACCCTCACAGATATCAACAGAGTGGGGAGCACCTGGCCAGCCTACACACAATATACACACAACTTATAACAGTGCAATGAATCATGACATCATATATTGTGGGTGTAAAGCCCACTCCAAACACCTTATTACACCGGAAAACTGACGAAACTGCAATTGATGATGAAACAGACAGATGAAAATTAAAGAAGAAAAAAATAATACAAAGTGTCTAAGTATGGTGTGGGGTTACAGTGAGCCACCAGAACAACTTCAACAGTACCTTGACATACATTGAGAAAATCTCTGGAATGGTAGTGGAGGGATTAAACACCATTCTTTCTAAAGACACTCCCTTAGTTGCTTCAATGATGTGATGAAAAAACGGTGTAACATGTTGATCCAAATTTCCCCATAGGTATGCAAGAGAGTCGAAGGTCACTGCATATGATTTACTTCATTTCTCTACTCATTAAACCATTCAGTGACCCCTTGTACTCTGTAAATGTATACACTGTTGCTCTGAAAGAGACTCTTTACATTAGGATGGAAATGTTTTCTCAGCATAACAGCCATTGGACCTCGCATAGTGACAAGCCAAGCTTTGTGACTGAAGCTTCCTGTCATCCATGTCCCAATAACAAACCCTTATACGTATTCTTTTTAACAAAGGTGAGGCAGACTAGCCTGTCTTGCATTTCTAAAAACACTAAGTATGTGTGTGTATGAGTGTGTGTCTTAGAGATGGCCCTGAATCTGCTAATGAGGTCTAGTTTTAGATTCTGCTGTTAAATGTATAAAAAAAGCATTAAAAGTCTTTGGTTCACTGATGCTGGCAGCTTGTGTGAGCTTTGCTAAAGAGAAACATGCATGTGGGCGGAGAGATCACATGGTTGACCGTGTTTCTTTGACAGCACTGTAAGTAGACGTGGGTGTGCGCTGACAGTTGGACTGAATACTACATGAAGCCTGTGGGGGTGGGGTTAGGAGTCATTATTTCATAGTGAGAGCACATATGCACATATTTTGTGTTTATGTATGGATTAAATACGTAAAACACCCTGTGTATGCTTGCGGTACTCACTGCGCCGGTTGCGCCGATGCTGTGGAGAGTGGCTGGCTGGATCTGGACTGCTGCGGCCCGACTCTGTCTCCTCCGAGCTGACAGACGCTCTCTGCTGTTTGCTGACATAGAAGAGGCATATGATACACTTAAGCACAGACCAAAATGGATTAGTCTTAATAGAGAGGGTGGGAAAATATTTATTTTGTAGGGGACTGGAATGGCTCATTTAAATGAAATATAAATATACATATCTTTGTAATTTCCCTCAATTGTTCAGATTGAGACTTCATCACCCAGATGAAAATGTTTTCATTGCACACCAAGCGCAATACTCAGTGACGAAAAAAACACAGCACCTGGCTGTCTATAAGCAGCTGGCTTGAACAGGAGTGCTGTTAATGACAGAGCTCTGCATTCAATTACAGAACCCTATTTATTCTGTAATTAAGAAAAATGATGGATATCATTCTGGAGATTCATACTGTGTTAAAATGACAGATCTCACTGGTTATCACAAAAATTACAGCATCTATACATTTCCAATAAATGCAGCTCAAATAAATTGTATATTAGATGAATAATGCTCTCTTCTACATTCTTTTTGGATACACTAGCCAAACTGCACATCAGCCCAGCATTAATTTGTGTCAAAAACTGGCGTATGTTTTCAGATGCAAGTCTGCATTCACAACTATGATAAAACTGTCTGTTATTAGAGCAGAGCCACATGCTGGGGAGAAAATAGAAGAGAAGTAGGATTTGTCAAGATCCTTGATTAGATCAATAGGCCGAGTTGTTTAGCACCCATCTGTGCGATTATAACATTTCTGCACAAGCAGAAATATATGTACTAGCTTTGATCTGAAAAAGCCCTGCCCTAAAGGGACACTTTAATCCAAACAACTCATATGTGGCTAACAATGAACGAAAGCTAATGGTGACATGACATTGCACTGGAAGCTTTCATTGGTAGCCACTTTATAAACTGCTTTAAAAGCATCATTTCAGCAGCCAAACACATGTCAACCAAATGATTAAACCAAAGAGTTTTCTCCTCCATGCAGAAGTGATGCAGAGATGGACTAGTGAAGTGTGGCCCTGCATCATGAATGAGCGCACGCTTGGGTTTGGGCAGTAAGCTATGGTATGAAAGGGGCTGGAATGGCGGTCAGTGAGCGACCACAGCAGCCACAGCAGCCATTGTGTGACAGAGCAGAATCGGAGCGGCCCTCTCCCACCACCGCCCACTTTACCACGGAGCGTCACTGCCGCTGGGAGGGGCGAGCGAGGTGTGGGCTCCGAGCACGTAGACACACACACGCACCCGCCGACAGGGACACAAGGTCCAGGCGCGGCAGGCAACCCTTAAGAACACCGCGGGAAGGCCGCACGGCCCTGCAGGAGGACAGGCAACCACACAGAGCAGCTTCACCCTCGCCATCATTATCATCATCACCATCATATTCATTGTTTCGCGCTCACCATAATCCTGCTAGGTCTGAGAATTTCCAAAGTTGGAATCAATGTTCAATTATCAAATTCACATCAACAATATAAAAAACAGTTCTGTTGCACATGTTTAAAATTACTCTAATGTAAGTAATAATTTCAAGATAACAAATAATTTGTGGGAGGTGTATTTAAGATTAAGTGTATTTAAGTTTAGATGATCCCATAAATACTCAGAAAGCTAATGAATAAAGTTATAATAGTACTGAGAATAAAGTTAATATTCAATTAAGAATGATGGCTATGAAGTTGGCAGGTAACTTGACAAGAAATAAAACAATAACTTGTAATACTGAGTAAAACACCTGAAATTACTTGCTTCCAGTTAATTATTTCAATCTACACAGTTTAATTTATTGCTCAATACAGTAACAGAAATTAACACGGTGAGTGATAAACTTCTGAACAGCATAGTACACGCATAATGTACTGATCATTTTCTACACATACAATACAAGGCTGAAGCAGTAGGAGGTCTAAGAGCAGGGATGGTAAGGTATTAGGTAGGAAAGATCAGAAGCTAAAGAAGCGGAAGAGTAAGAAAAACTGATAGATTGCTGCTAAGCGCACAGTGTCAGTGCATAGAACGGCTCAGCACACAAAAAACACTTACCTCTCAGAGTAGGGTGGAGACAGCTGCATCTGCTCAGCCAGTGAGCTCGAGTGACAGAATTCTTCTGAAACAATCATAGAGCAGAAGATAAGAAAGAAGTAATTGATTTAACAGGAGTAACAAGTTTTTTCTCCAGTAGTGCCATATCAATATTTTCACCAACATAGACATTGATTATAAAAGACCTTTTAGTATTTTCTGCTGGTTGGTGAGGATTTTTCTCATCTCATTCAGCCATGCAAGCTTCACCTCCACTGTTGGTGCCTTAGAATTAGAGAAAAGAGAAGTATAACTATGTAAACAAGTGAAACAGCACAGCCCACACAAAAGCTTGGTCTAAGCTCACCTGCATCACGTACACCTCCTCTCTTCCACTGTACCAAATCTCAAACTTCTTCACATCTCCTTTTACATTCTCTGTGATGCCCACTGCGCTCATCTAGAAGAAACAGCAAACCCCACTCACACCAAACCAGACCCCCAATACCCAATGTCTTGCAAATGCATATAAGTGATCACTTCTTCTTGATGGCACAGGTATTTTACACACCAATATATCTCTGAAGCAAGAAACCATTTGTCAAGTTTCTGAAGTAAAAGTATGTGTGTGTGTGTGTCTGCAAGACTATAGCACAATTCAGTTTAGTATTCATCTTATTTATGTTTATTAAGGATTATAGTCATGTTCTAAACAACCTTGTCAGTTGTTTTTATGAACTGTGCTCTTGATTATATATAAATATTCTCACCTTTAGACAATGCTTGAAGCTGTAGGAGGGGGTTTTGTCAGCATTCTCACCATGCTCCTCCCTGCGCTTACAGAAGAGAAGTGCACGCTCGTGCAGGAACAAGTGCCTCTGCATTGGCTTAAAGCGTGTCAGATCCTTCATCCGTGTTGGACCCTTTTTATGGCCAATCCATACACTGAAGGAGCCCTGCATTAGGACGCGCCCCAAATCACTCAGATCACCCTAACACACACACACACACACACACACAGCATGAGCGATACTTTACTGACACCATACAGCTAAGTAAAGAACTCTACATCTACATCTGGTCTCAATCCCTCAGCGTGTATCGCAAAGCAAGTTGGATTACTTATAGACCTGACCAACAGGACCATTCCTGATTTTTCCATCTATTGGTGACTATATGGACTATATGGTCATGTGAAATCTGGGCTGGCTGCTTGACTATAAAGAACAAGAAACTCAAGAGTTAACAGAAGAACTTATTCAGATAAAATTAAGCTGAATGTATTGTATAATGCTGTAATTAATGTTAAACAATAGTAACAAGTGAAAATGTCACTTGTTAAGGAAATTTTGCTTTTTTTAGTTCAGCACTAGACCTGAGTGGGTAACTGTACTAACAAACACTAATAGTCAATGCTCAAACCTATTCCATTAATACATTCCTACAACCTTCTTTCAGTCTGTCAAAACTGCATCCAGGTCTTCCTGAAGGTGGCACAGATTTGGATTAGGACACAACATGCCTTGTGAGTTACAAAACTGACTGTGTGGTCAAATGCAACAGAGTCTATTTTTACAAACCACCTCTGGACTAGCAGTACGGTAGTCAGATTTTATGACAAACATTAATATAAACAGATATATCGGATATACCAGATCAGCCCTCCTTTTGACTGTTTTGTGAACATCGCCCCTGGTAATGTCTGTAGCAGAGAAGTTTGGTTCCGTTTTATAGCTTATAGTAAATTATAACAGGCCTACACTGTCAAGTCTACACCACCTCGGTTTGGCATTATAGCTCCAGTTCTGAAGTGAAGAAGGAAAATTCAGAAACATTTCTTGGCATACAGACTACACTGGATTTGTGGAAAATTTGATTTTTTAATGAATAAACTCTTTAAGGGTTCCTGTATCTGCTGTCTTTTGATTTATTCAGTCTGTACATATTTTAAGTTCAAATGTATCTGTAATACAACTGCAAACCTGTTTTCACAATGTGAGATGATAAATAATGAAAGAAATAAATAAAAAAGAAAGAAAAATGAATGAATGTGTGAATGAATAAATGAATGATTAAATGAATGAATGAGTCAATTAAGCCATGAATTGAAAATATCCCCAAGACCTTAACATTCAATGCATTATATTAACGCTAAATCTAAAACATCACGCAGCGCAACCATATCCAGTGTATAACACACAGATATAGCACACAGTCGCATTGAGTTCCACACAAAACGCTAATGGGTACAGTGTTCACCTCATATCCTGTGATTGCGATCTGGTGCATGGAGTCATTCACTGATTTAAGCAAGTCCAGCATGGCAGCTAGCGCCCCTTGCAGCTCAGAAACCCTCTCACAACCTGAGCTGTATTTTAGCAACTCCTGCACACAAGTACAATTTAAAGGAGAAACACACAGATCACGCATGTGAAACACACACAAGAGAAATACATGTATTTATCACAGACACAAAATTGACTATTAGTCATACAGCCATGGAAAAAAATTATTATAGTTATTGCATTTTCAATTTGTGGGAATGAAGTTGGAAATGTTAAACTACAAAACACATTTTTTACACATCTTACATTTTTTTTTTACAATTGCAACAATTAAAATAGTAATGTTAAGTGCATAGTGTCTGCATGTGTGAGCTCAAGAGCTGCTGGAATACAGCACATAAAATAGCTGCTATACAAACACTACTGCACGTACAACACATATGGAGGCATTTCTTATTTTTACACAGCTCACACTGCAATAGTTCACAAAAGAATAGCAACCTGTGCATTTTACACACACACTACTGCAAAGTGTACAAACAGTGAACACTTTTTTCCATGGCTGTGTATAGATAATATTATTTTCTAGTAGACCTGAAAGATATTGTCTGCAATACAGTATACTGTATTGCAACTGTGTACAGTATACTGTAAGAAATCTTGCCGAGTTATATCTGTATACAACCAACATGCTTAGGATCAATACTGTAATGTGACTTAACGAGAACAGCTGAGCATATTATGCCTTTAAAATAACACACAGCCAGTCTGCTGTTAAGAGCTTTAAGGTTTTATGATCGAAAAGTCGATCGTTCAAAGCTCTACGTAAGACTCTCTTTTGTCACTCATTTGAAACTGTCCGAACCTCTACAATGTTTCATAAGCTTTATTTTAGTACTTTAACATGTTATTATACTTGGTCTAACCTTAAGTAAAAGCTGGTATTTCGTAAGGCGTTGCACTGGCTTCAGTAGGTATGAATCCAGAGCCAGTTTGTGCTCCAGTTTCTTTTGGCACTCCTGAAAATTAGCCAAACAGAGACGGAGTTGAAGGAGGCTGAATGCTTAATAGTCATATTTTAGGTATTGTATATATCAGAATACAAAACAGAATATCAAAGTACTAGACTTCATAGTGTATTTAATACCTGAAAAAAGGCACAGTCAGAAAACTGTCTCCATAAAGACTCTGATCGTGGCTTGTTCTGACAGTAACATTCATACACTTGGAAGTTCTCTTTCTGAAAAACAGATGCATATTATTCTCATGCATCTGTGAAACATCCCAGTAACTATCATATTAAAACATCAAAACAGTTATGACATGTCAAGGCATGCATTTCACAAAGGATCTAGGGATAAAGTGGCTGCATTTTACATTATTACTATTCCTCACCCGCTCTAGAAAACATGCTCCCACAGCCTCAGGTGTCTCCAAACAGCTCTCTAGATCCTTCAGGAAGAGCCTAAGGATATTAGGTCATTAATAAGATGTTATGGTAGTCATTTTGGAAACGGACTACCTAGTCTAAAGCCCCCTGACTCTCTGAACCACATAGGGACTGACTGGGACTCAGCGAGAGGTCACACAGCACAGTCCCCGAAAGTCCCCTCACTGCTTCTCCCCCATCCAGCTGCATTCCCATTGGGTTAATCCAATCTTTATTTGACCAAAAGCCATTTAGCAGTAATTAAGGCGCTTTAATTAGCGGAACAGCTTCATGCAGGCATCCAATTTGCCAATCTGGCCTAGCAAGACTGGAGACCCAGCGGGTGGAACTGGTTTTCAAAGGCACTAACAAACAGAGCTGCACAAACCGGATAAGTTGCGTTTGAAAGTGGTTTTTAAAAAATGCTCCAACAGAGCTGTGTGAAGGTGTGTGAGGGAAAACGTGCTGCTCTGAGCCACTGAGCTGCTGGATGTGTGCATTTGGAGGGTGGTGGGGGATGACTTTTTGCAGCAGGCTGTTTTATCTCACAGGAAACAGGAATCACTTATCACTCCTCTGCTGTATTATTTTGCATGGTGTCGCTATTCCCCTCAGCAGTGGGATAATGAAGTTCTGAAGACTGAGTGTGTGTGTGTGTGTGTGTGTGTGTGTGCATCTGTGTGGCCTTGCCTGCTGTGAAAATTGTAGATATCAGGCATGTTTCCAAACAGAATATCTCTCTTGTTGCGTAGGCTGGTAGGGAGGAGAGCAGAGAGCGAGGGGTTGTCCATCTCAGCCCTGTAGCCCTGCAGGGGTCCAACACACACCACCAGACATCAGCTACCTACTGCAGGTCTATTTACACAGGGGTGAGCAGAGCAGCCTTCAAGTAAAAGTGTTGCTTCAAAAAAAGACAAGCCAAGTAGAAGTAAAAATACACAATAAGAAAAACACTACAGCAGTAAAAAAGAAACTAAAGAGAATTAGAAACAATGAATAAAGTGAAACTGAGCAGAAAGTAGACTACTTCCCTCACAAAAATAATTGACTGTAAGTAACTGTTTGAAAACAATACAAAAAAAACACCAAAAAAAAAACAAACAAAAAAAAAAAAACCCAAAACACATTTCTGCAAAATAATTAATTTGAAAATGACATAGCTCACAGAATATAGCTCACAGTAGTTGGGATAGGAAGTCTTTGATGCCTCTAAAACCATCCTTACTGACCGTTATACAAAATGACTATAAATACAATGTCTAACACATTGTTACAGTTGGCCTAAGTACATAAAATTGATTGTGAGGTGACATAGCACCAAAAAACATTACATATAACCGCTCAGAATGACTACGCTAACTTCATTCTGCAAATTGTTTTGAAAAACGTATGTAACTAAGCTCTGTACCACCCATCTCTGTTTCTATTTCATAATAACTGAAATTATTCTTCTCCAATTCTCTTACCAGCAGCACAGTCAGCAGTTCTTCTACATATATTCTCTCGGTCTCTATCAGCTCCTTCATTACGTGACTATAGAAAGACACACATACACAGATACACATAAGCTAGATCCACACAAAGATAAATGAACATCTATAAATTATTCATTATAAATGCAATTTGTAATCAAACACTAGAATCCATATTCTAAAGTATTCTGAAGTATCTCCACACATGTGATGTGTGTCTGTCACCTACTGCCTCTGCTGCCGTGTCTCTCGTCTTGTTGTGGTCT
>JBBIGA010000032.1:1827134-1847968 GCA_037576975.1 Alestes dentex | reverse complement strand
CCTCCCTACTGCCATCAGACTCTACAACTCCTCACCCACACAATAATATGTGCAATAGCCTGCTGCTGCTATTTTATAGCATGTAGAATTCTGCGCAGGTGCATTTGACCTTAATTATCATCAAGATAACAAAAGGAAACTTGACTTCAGAATAGGTCTTACTTTGGGGGACAGTTTAACTGGGTACTGTTTTAGGTGAAACAGTAACAAAAGTATCTGAGGTTAGATATCTGAGTAACAGATCAGTAAAAAGGGTTGGAGATTGTGGTGGAGGGCACACAATGAGTGTGATGCTCGTGTAAATGTGAGGAATAAAAGAGAACAGCATATTCCCTAGGTATCAATGCAGAACAACAGACAGCAAGAACAGCTTGACGGAGAGGGAGATGATTGTAGGGTAGTGCATAAAGCCCACATTACAAAAACAAACATTTAAGAGCCATATAAAATTCCTGGTTGAGGAGTTTGAAAATAATGTAAATTATATGCTTTGGCCTTTTGAACCCTGTGAAAGAATTTGAACAGACATGTTAGACAGTGTCATTACAATACCAAATGAAAAAACATCTTGGAAGAATGTTGTTCCATCCCTCCTACAGTTCCAGTGACTAGATGGTGAAATCAATGGTGCATTGAAGCTGTTCTGGCCATTTTGTCTCATTGTATTTTAACTAGCAACTTCAACTTAACGAATGACCAATATAAATGGAAAATTAAATCTTATCTATATGAAAATTGCAGTCTAAGTATTATACAAAACAATCTGCTAGTTAATTTAATTAAAAAATGTAGACCATGGTACATCAACTAACTTATAATACACACACTTCACAGCCATAGTAAAGCATATGTTCCACTCACACACACCAATAATACAAACAAGGGCAAACACAGACAACAACCTCTTTGCTTTGAAAATTATTTTTATTACATAAAGGATTTTCTTGTTTGGAACAGACTGGTCTTAAAGAGGTACATTCAAGTCAGAAGGCCAGAGCCTGATGGTCCGGACAGAGGGTCTTGACACAAGCCAAGTGTTCACAGCACCGCCCTGACACTGCCTCTCTCTCCACACCCAGGCAGCCTTATGCACCTTTTTTTTTTTGTTGACATTTTTGTTTTCATACAAAACAGTGGCTTGAAAAAAGGTTGCATTAAAAATACAATCAACTTGTTTTCTTCTCTATTTTTTCCAAGCAAACATGAGAATCCAAGAATTATTATAAGCTTTGAAAATAGCATCTCTGATGTAATTTAAAGGTCTGTTTGGGTACTTGAAATACTGCAGGCAGGTCCCATTCATCCCTCCCCTTTCTGAGCTGAACACACACATGCATAAGCACTCCAGGCTGTATGCATGTGTGTGCATGCACATCATGGCTCAGGTTAATGATGGTGTTGCCACGCATCAGTACAATAAACAAAAAACAAATACAAAATAAACAGAAAAAAAAAAATCATATAGCCAGGAAACATATCCCAGCCAATTCTAATAATTTTAAGGAGATCAATAAAATTACAGTTTAGAGCTTTTACATATATTATTTGAAAATAATGGTTTATGATAGAATCTGAGACAGCTCATAGGCAAACAGAGTTGGGCTTAAGATGCTTGGCATCATGACACAGTCAGAGGTCTAACACATCACTGCTCCCATATCTACCTACACACATGCGTGCACACCCACCCACACACCCAGAACACACCCACCCTTCCACACACTCACTCACAGCCCATTCAGTTTAAGCTGGAACAGAGCGCAATGTCTTTCAGATCCAAATGATTTTAAAAAGACATTTAACCATTCACAAAACATGCCCAAAACTGGTTCTTCATGCCCACTTTGGGCTACTAGCAGATATAAATAAATGGCAATGGTCAAAGAGCATTCATTAAAGGGATTATTGAGATCAGACAGCATGCACCATTCCAGCTTTGAAACAGCTGAATGACGTGTGATACAGTGACCTAGGAGCAGTCCAGTCCCTCAGTGGGAGCAGGTCCAGTCGACTTAGCGTCTGGGAGAACACAGGCAAAACTCAGTTGGCACAAGCTGATCATTCCCAATGATTAAAAAAGATCAATGTAATAAAAATATAACCTTTGTGACTAAAATTTCACATCACAATAAATATGTCCAATAGAATTACACAGTCAAACAAAAATTTGTAATGATCTAGAAAGTGACTGAAACATTGGCATGTAGAAATGGAATGTATAAAGAGGCAAGAAGAAGGAAAGAAAAAAAGGGGGGGCAAAGACAACTGATATGCTAAGCGCAGTACCAACCATGTTGGCATTAAGAGAGGGCAAAATTGCCTCACAGTGGCACTAACTCGGGTGTTCAGGAGCTCTGGAGTTGGCACTTTGTAAGTCTCCACAGTCTCCCCAAGCACTAACTGACTCAAACAATGATTCAAGCAGCTGCCTCAAAAAAGCAGTATGCATTCTATGATGCTTAAGTGCATGCTGTGTGCATGTGCCTTCAGCAGTGAGAAATGGCCCAAAAAGGCCCAAAGTTGGTTCAAAACAAGTGATATAAATAATAAACTTTACTAACTGCCAGTACAGAGGTGATACACTGCCCTCTCAGTCTCAGTATAACATATGCCTAAGATAGCAGTCTGCTATCTTCATTTCTATCAGCCAAAGGGGTGCAGTCCCTCATATTTGTATACATCATGGAGCATTCCTATACAAACAAACACAAACACACAGTGTGCATCACACTTGAACAGCAGAACTGTGTATGAAAAGCAGGCATCTTGCATCAAAAAATGTTTTTTTGGCTTCCAGCAAACATCACAGAACATACACCGTGTAATTCATATTCAATAATCTGATGTCCAAAATGATCCCTGCATCATCAGAAATTACAGTTATTACAAAATCTGTGAACTAAAGAAATATACTCTTAACCACACTTGCCACATAAACATGCAAAACAGGCAAGTGTCCAAACCCAGCGCTCAGCACACTTGGACACATAGCATGTTGCTGAAAGGCAGCTTTTTGTACCCATATGGTCAGGGTGTCAGTGCAGCATCTTATAGAGAGCTTGCAATTAAAAGTCATAGATTACAATTTGGGCCTGGTTAACTTCCAATCACAATGGGAGAAATATTTCTTGCTAAGAAACAAAAAGAACCTCAGGAATTTGGTACATGAGTTTTCCTCATGCAAGAGAGCCACTCAGGCACTACAGAGGAAATACTGAATGTCAGAATATACCATCACCATGGACCCACCACAGGTAGCTATATCGTCAGTGGGCTGTAAGAATGGAAGGTTTCATTACATGCCTTAGCAATGGACGGGTCATAAGAGAGCATGGTTTAAAGAAAAAGAAGCCACATGCTTTGAGGGCCAGTGGCGAGGAGAGAGGGATGAAGGAGAAGTAGAGCAATGGACGGGAAAAAAAAAAAAGACAGAGGGCTGACACACTACTGGATCTGGGCCTGGGTCTAAGTAGCCTTTCTTGTTATCCTTTTTTCTCTTGTCTACCACTTATTTGGTTGTTCCCATTTTCTTTATTTTTCTTGCCTAGACAGCAGGAAAGGCAGCCAGCTTAGCTGACACTGAGGGTCTTCTCAGCAGTTTCCACTCCAGGCTTTTCTGTATTTTCAGCAGCACTCATTCAAATGCTTGTAGGACAATGGGGTGACGGCGGCGACCTTTGGTGGGAACAGAAGAACACAAAATTACACACACATCTAGTCCCAGCACAAGAGCCCGGGAGCAAGAACATGGTTGGTCTGGTTGACCTGACTGAAACGGTAAATTCAAAAACATTTGATAACTAATAAGAATCTTTACAAACTATTTTTGTACAAACTAAATTATCAGGTTAATAATTTATCATGCATACAACAAAAACCTTGTCTTCTAGGATATATTAAAAAAAAACAAAAAAACAAGAAGCACCACAAATCAAAACTCATAGTTTATCCAGATTCTTCCACAAGTTTAGATGTAACAGTTCACCCTTTTCACGGTTCGCTTTGGTCCTTGGTTTTTGAAACAGGGTTTGTTTTTTTACGGTTTAGAATGGAAAAAATTGTTGCCAATGAGAGGTGAAAATCCAGCCATACGTACTGCATTAACAATGCTTTTTGCTTTATCAGCTCCATTCAGTATCAGCCTATTTCAGCACATGTGTACTGAAATGCAATCAAATTAGAATTTCATGCCACAACAGTCCCTATCATGAACATAGCTGAACTCAGTCAGAATCCTGTTTTTAATAATGATTGAAATTACCATTTGAAATGGACACGCAGGTGTCTAGCTTTCACACTGTCACTGACTGGAGCATAGCACTTTCTCAGGGAAAAACAATCCATGGTTTACCTCACATTCAGTGTGAGCCAAACCACAGAATGTTGAACCATGGGTATTGGTTCAGAACTGTTACATCACTAGGTCAAGGTAAAAATGATTGGAGCATCATTTTGATTGTGTTAGTGCAGCAGCATGTGGTGCAGCGTACACGTCACAGGCTGAGTTGGGTAGGGGAGAGGATGCTCCCCAACACTTTACCTGGCCAGGTGAAGGAAGGAACCCTCTGACAGCTGAGAAGAACAGAAAAGTGGGTTTAACACTGGTGAGTGTACGTTGCTTTACACCTGATTATTACCATAGACCACCATCCACATTCACTGAAGCAAAAGGCATCACACAGCACACAGCATGCAAGGTATAAAGCTTCAGTTAAATTATTGCAACCAAAAACATCAAGGAGGTCAAGGCAGGTTAAGTGTTAAAGGGATGAATATGCAGCACATGTCACATGAACACCACAAGCAGGATAAATGCTAAAAGACACAAGACAATCAGTCACGGTTACAACACCATGGAGACGAACAACAGCTTCAGACAAATCTGGAAAGTATACAGAAGCGTGACATAAAACACTCACACAACCCATTCACCCACACACACACACACCCACGCACGTAAAGCCTTGATGAATAAAAGGATTCCCCAGACCAACAAAGCTTAACAGGTTTTAGTCAATTAAATGCGTACCGAATCACAAAATTTCAAAAACGCACATGCAAGGACTTTACGAGGTGAGCTTATTCCCTAGTAGGCTGAAATTAACATTCTTGCTCTGCCTTGCTCTGCTTTCATGTCATATGCCACCTCTAATACCAGGCAACTGTAGCAAACTTCTAGAATATACTGAACCTGATCATACGTTTTACAGTACAGTGCATGATGTACTAAATACCATGATGTAATTATGCAATTTTTATATGGAATACATTAAAATCATAATTAATAAACAGTTAATGTGATATTAAAGAAATACATTATATTGGCCAAAATTATTTATTTATTTATTGTTCTTCAAACAATGCATGCCTTGGCAATATCGCTATGGCAAAGGCCAAAACTGTAATAACAATTAAACAATATTCTTGCAGCTCTATGTCTCAACCAACCTTAACTGTCTTAGCTGGTTCCTGGTATGTGAGGTAGGATATACTGAAATAGCACTAGAGTAACTTTATTCTAGCATTGTTTCTTCATGTCTTTTCAGTCAATCACCAAGAGCTAGTCCAACAACAGGGAGATATTCAGTGGCAGTAAGTCAAAAACTTTAAGGACATCCGTTATAGTGGATCCTCAAAGGATCATGCCACTGACTTTGGGCAGTACTGAGGGAAGAAAAGCCCTAGCAGTAACTAGGGCTTAAGAATTAAATGAGGGCTCTGATTGGTGAGCCAAGTACCTGTTCATATGACAGTATTGGACTCGTCTGAAAAGGTTCTCATGAGCAGAGGCCTGATGGAAGACCTTGAGGACTGGCTGCCCCCCGC
Source organism: Alestes dentex (assembly GCA_037576975.1). NCBI lineage: Eukaryota > Metazoa > Chordata > Actinopteri > Characiformes > Alestidae > Alestes > Alestes dentex. The sequence goes on along the minus strand of JBBIGA010000032.1, from coordinate 1,842,142 downwards.
ACTTGACTGACATTTCTTCTTCTGGAAGGGGGGGTGATTGAAAGACAGTTAGCACACTATGGAAAAGACGCTCAACCAAAGCTTACACACGCACGTACACACACCCCTATCCACTTAGTTATGACCCACTGCAGGAGTGAGATGTATACTACAAGGAACTGAAGTTGAATAAAACAGGTTTGTTGTTTTTACTATATTCATCATCTGAATTACGCAGCATCATATGTAGCCAAAAAAAAAAAAAAAAAGAGTCATGGATTTCAGACATGAATTTCATGAGCTGAGATGAATACATGGAAGTCAACCAACAAGACATTAAATTTGTTCTCTGCAACTCACTCACAAAAAGGGGAACACACACAAAAAACACTCCTGCACAAATACCCATTCTTTCACATTTAACACACTCTCATAGCCCACAGCATCTGTGGTGGAGGACAGGGTTGGCTAGGCTGAGCACGCATGCGGGTACACTCTGCGTTTTGCGTGCTGCATTCACCTGACTGGGCATGCAGAGACAGAAAGCAGGCAACTGGGGAAGAGGCAGCTGAGAAAACTGCAACACACTCCGCATAATCCATATACACCAAGAGGACATCCATCCAAGTGAATTGCCTTAGTGAAAACCAATGGAATGAAGTCAATACTGGAAAAGTCCTTCACAATCCCTCCACAAACAAGTGAACAGCCCCCTTGAATGATGTCTCCATTAGAAACCCTCAAAGACAGAACCGTACGCACACCAAATAAAGGTTTTCCCTGCATCCTGACAGAGATTTATGCACCGCCCAGAGAAAGGGGAAAAAGCAAGCAGGGGGAGAGAAGGCAGGCAGAACACGAGGAAAAAAGACAGGCAGCCCAGGAGGAAAACATGAAGAAGAAGAAGAAGAAGAAGAAGAAAAAGAGTGAGCCAAGAGACCTCAGTCACTCCAGGAAAAGCTGTGAGTGCTGGTAGTCTGCGACAGCATGAAGATCGTGGAGGTCCCAGAGGAAGGAAGCCGCCGCTTCATCTACAGCACCACACACACAGAAGGAGAGAGGATGGACAGGGAAAGAGAAACGAGGCAGGGATTGAGATGAACAAGAGAGAGATGGGAGAAAAAGAAAGGTTAAGTATATGGGCGGTCAGTATGACGATGTAATCATTGCGATAAATTATATTACAAATTTATATATATATATATATCCTCTGTACTTTCAGTGTGTATTAGTATATATCATAAAACAAAGATTTAGTCCATTAAACCACCATTTATTTTTTTATTTTCACAAGTGTTTGATTTTACTTCCCTTTCCTTCTTCAACTGCTGCAAATGCTAACATAACAAGCACTTAAAATATGGCACCACTGTTTTGCTGGTGTATTTTGTCCATTTCAACTTGTTTGCAAACCTAAAAAAATCTCAATACCATGATGCATATCATGAAAATGTCAAGTGACGATAAATGTCTAGCATATCTCCCACTTTTGAAAAGGTGAAACCCTAAGGCAGTGCTTCAAAGTATCATGGGAAGCAGAAATATGAGAAAGATGAAGAAATAAACAATTACACTGAGTTCCTCTGCAACTGCAAAGAGGAATAAAACATCCTTTTTAATAGCAGATTAAAAACTTCTATGGATTTGTGTCCATGTCCAAATAGCCCGCATATTTCAGACTTCTTGAATTGTGAACCCCGCTGGAACATGGAACCTGTACAATGTTGTAACAAGATTCATACAAATCCAAAAACATTCAGGTTTAGAGCAATACATCTCACACCAAACAGGAATTGAATTCATATTAAATTGAACACAATATTATATTTCTGAAGTTTACACATATATCAATTAGTTTGTTAATAACACAAGGTTTGTCTAAACTGCAGTGGATTACACTGCTGAGCCCAGGCAGGCAACTTGTTCCAGAAGTCTTAGCCAACGACAACTGAACAAAAGAAGAGGCCCACACAGTGAAATTAATCCTTTCTTAATTTTCTGCACTGTATTGGGAATGACTCAAGAGCTAAGCTGCCTTATGTGTGTTTACATGTATATATGCTCCACAAAAGACTGATTAGATCATCTTTACGGCATGAGAATCATTCTCTAATATACAATTTAAAATATTGTTACATAGTGCTGTGGAAGGCATGCACAACTCTAAAGGAAGCTACACATGCTCATACACCGTTATTCATTCTGTTGAAGATATAAACAACAATAAAACAGCTTTGTTGTTTACAGTTCAATTTAACGATGACATGTTATTAACAATGTCTGAATTATGTAATTAAAATTTTACCACAGATGCCACTACAACAGTTGGCAGCTTTAATTGATAGGCAGCATGCTTGGAGAGGCATGTAGGGGAGCAGATCAGCTCCTTATGTTCATCCGCTCAGGGCAGGCTGCTGAGCAAATGTCATATATGAAAGAGCGTCATCCATAGTCCATTTAGCTAAATTCGTTCAAGTGGCTGATGGTGATTTCACCGTGGCACACTGTGTTTGGTTAGATGGTTAGAAACAACAGTACTGGCTGATGCGGTATTGTAGGTTTAAATAATGCATAGAAAGACTTAATTATTGGCACCTAAGGAGATAACTGAGAAGAGAGAGGACACAGAGGAAGAACGATGTTTACAATTAGTCTGATTGACTTCCTGTCACTGTGACCAATCACAGCACAGGCAAACTGCAAACAGCCTCAGTACAAAGGTAGGGATCTTATCAGGAAGATGTAAGGAAAAAAGAGGAGGATGGCCAAGGTGGAGACATAAAGGGGAAAAGATAAAGTATCAAAGAGTAATAATAAAATAAGAGCAAACTGGGGCTAAAGTTTATGATGCACAAAAGGTTTTACAGAATGGAACACAACTTGAAGGCAAATAATGTACGGGAGGGCAACTATCAGGAACATAGTCTGCAAAAGTGGTAAATAAACAGGCAGAGAGGGGAGTAATGACAAGGAGAAAAGGCAGAGAGTATAGGAACAATACCTGTTGAGCTTGAGGGCCTTTGGGCTTGCGGAGGACCGTCAGAAGGATGTCTGGTAGCAGACTGAGCAGGATGAGGAGGATGATAACCAGCCAGGCGGACACTGAGCTCAGCATGTTAGCAAAGACAAAGTATAGCCGTTGCTGTCTCAGGAATGGCCTTAAAGGGTTAAGAGACAGCAAAAGTGTGACACAAATAATAACAAATGAAAGAGGTGAACAATAAAAGTCCAGAAATCTGTTTTTGTCTTGAAAGTAGGTCTCAAAGTTCAAAAACAACATTACCATTGAACAGCAATCCATGCTGCTCACCTAATTCACTTACCATATGATGCCCCCCCAGAAGAAGCTGAAAAACACATAGAAGGCCAGAGAGCCCCAGATCACAAAGTGGTTGATCCACGTCCAATGCCGCGTGTCCAAGGCCAGCTGAAAAAGAAGCGACACTGATGTCCGAGAGCTCACAAAAAACTTAAAGGCAGCTACAAACATATCTCCAAATAGACAGAGGATCTGAACATAAACTGAAAAGCAGTGAAACACAAAATCTTTCCCAACCTTTAGTGTGACAGTGAAAACAAGAACAGTAAACACTATTGTTCCATAGGACCAGTTTCCAAACACCTGAAAAGAAGGACCAGAGACGGAGCAGTCAAAAGGTTGTTCCATTACTGCTCACAGTATAAAAAGCTCAAGAAGTAGACTGAAACACCACTGACCTGTCCATTATCCTGCAATGCAGGGTTGCTGAACAGATATCGGACACCAAAAAAGAAGAGAAGTCCCTGGAAAACCCCCAACACAGTCCAATAGAGGAAGGGACCCCATCGTAACATAGCATTTTTTGCTATCCTCCTATGCAGAAACCGAAAGAGTAGGCAGCAAACAGGAAAAAATGGATGTTGGAAGTAGAAATATGTGTTGGAAGTAGAAATATGTGTGGAGTTCAGCAAATACCGAAAGTTACAAACAAAATCCTTAACAAATTAAGACTCGATTTAGATAAAGTAGAATTTTTAAACAGTAAAACACCATCTATTTTGCATTTTAGTCTAGATTAAGACTAGCCTTAATTCATATACAGTAAATCAGCTAGAAGTGTCATTTCCCTGAATGACACATGACTTCTGGTACAATATCAAAAACTGCAATAAAGCAGTTCTTTTCTGTTTAAAAGTATGCTGACAGGAAACCACGGCAACAACAACTTACAAAATAACACTACTGGAAGAATATGCATCACAACAGACTTTCAGACCAGTAAAACTGAGATGTTCCATTTTTTTACCTGTAGAGGGTGGCATTGTCCAATAGGACCTCGATGGTTATATGCTGCTCCAGCAGGCTATAGGCCAGGATGGGCATGGAGGTGAAGCAGATGTTGTACATCGTCAGATAGGCTGCATCGTACAGGGGCTGGGGAGGGGATGAAGGGTAGGGAAGGGGCACCTAGGGGTTAATACAACATAAAGGAAAGAGCACGCACATACCCACACACACACACACACACGGGAAGCCAACTCCACAGCAAGAGCGGAGACTCTGGCTGTGTGGCCACATGCAGTGGTCATTTTATTGATATATATATACACATACAATATATTAAACATGAGCCAGAGCTTAAATCACTGGCAGGATTAATTCTCTTTATTTAAACACTGCAAGGCCTAGGAACAGACAGCTGAATTAAAAAATAAAAAATAAAACTGAGCCTAGAGCCTTCTGGAGATAGGTCCTAATGACAAGCTATGTTTTCCTGCACATTTTTTAAGGAGGTTAGATAAACTTAATATAGTCCTGTGGGAATATTATTCTCATATTTAAGAAACCATAAATTAGGAAGAAGTGCATTTTTAAGGCAGCGAACAAGCATGTTATATATATCAGAGAGTAATCAAAGCAGGGCAGAGAGAGGGAGGACAGAGCAGAAGGGTGGAACCAAAACAGGAAGTGGTAGTAGTGCGTGAAAAGTCTGCTCTCAGAACTGCCAGCCCCAGCACTGGCACCTACCTGCTGAGAATAGCCACAGAAGAACTGGTACAGAAACTGAGGTAAAATGAAGCAAAGGTTCTGAGGACAAAGACACAAAAACAAGGGATTAACACGTAATGAATGAGAACCAAAAGAAACTATCTCCACTTTATAACAAAATGCCACTCTTAGCACTTTTTCTTGCACACCTTGTAGAAGAAGTATTGCACGAGGTGGGCAATGCGCACATAGTAGAGATGACCATGTCCCAGCAGCAGCTTCTTTAAGTGCTTGAGTTTGGGAATGGCATAGTCACTGTTCCTCACCGCCTGCCGGCCCTCTTTACCCTTTATTCCTATATCATAAAAACACATAACCACATAGAATCAGAATCATAAAACAGTGTATTGGCAGAGGAAAATGATTACTTTATTTATAGATCAGCACAATAGATAGGAAACCCACATGCAGATCATTCTTAGCCAGCACAGTACATTTAACATTGTTCCCTAAAGACAAAGCATATCATGCAGAATATCTTGACGTGCACCCCTACCATTAGGCTCCACCTTACATTAGATGCAAGAGAGTTTAATTCCTTTTTGCATTGACTGTGCATTGTTACGCTGTCTACCTGTACGTTTACTTATGTTTCTCAGTGCAACCAGAAAAAAATTCCTCTAGGACTGACAAAGTGGAACAACTTCCCAATTACTGCAAATCTTGTTCTCACTCAAGTCATATTCACAACACATTCTAAAGCATTCAGGCACTCCTCTAAAAAGTGAATTCAACCACTTTAAGATGCCCCCACAGCTGATAACAGGTGTTCAGCTGAGAATGCATAGCCACAATATCCACAGAAATGCATTACCAAAGATGGATAAAGATGTAAAGGCCACTGTGCCAAATGCCAAGCTAGAACACTATTAAGCCCTCCAGTATTGGGCTGTGGAGCAGTGAAATATGTTCTCTGGAGTGATGGAACTCTGTCCAATACCCTGGGTATGAGTTGGAGAAGATCCCGACCTAATTTACCAACATCTGTACCTGAGCCATTAAAGTGACTGAATGCAATAAAATTATTAAAACAATGTTCACCAACTAATGTAAAGCTTTCGCAGAAGACTAGAGGGTGTTACTGCAGTAATGGGGTGGGGACTCGCTATTTTTGGATATTTAGTGCAGTTGGTACACATTTTTGGATATTTAGTGCAGTTGGTACAGCAGAGAGGAGCTTACCAATGCCCACATGGGCCTCCAGGATCATACTGACATCATTGGCCCCATCACCAATAGACAACGTAATTGGAGAGCCCTTTGAGTTCTTCACCATTTTTACTATCTGTAAAAGTTCAGAACAAATTAATATCTTAATTCTTGTCTCCATCCTATATTACTCATTTAGACACATTTAATTGAAATATAAATTTTCCCCTGCTATGCATGTGTTAGCATCCCCACTGCAGGTCTGACCTGAGCCTTCTGTAGTGGTGCCATTCGGCAGCAGAGCACAGCTGTGCAGTTTTGACAGATCTGCAGGAAGAGGCTCTTGTAGCGACTGGAATTTGCATCAGGAGAAGAGTTCATCACTAAAGACAGCGTGGCTCCGTCTATGATGAAGCCGTATTCCTGATTCGAAGTGGACCAGCTCCTGAGAGTGAAATACACAAGGTTAAAATCTTCAAAATAATTTTTAATGAGACAGATGCTCTGCAGGCCCGAGTTGTGGAAGTGTGTTTGTCATATATTGTATGTTACTGGAGGACAAATTGTTTCAGTATTCATAAACCTGACATGAAGCTATATAAACACTTGAAGACTATAAATGCCTTCCTCAAGGTTAGCTGTAGCTTCAGTTTCTAGGCCACTGCATCATTTCTAGAAAACCTAAATAAACCCAGAGGTATAGGATTTTCAGCCGTCTTCACTAATGTTTTTCTTAACCCAAATCAAATCTACAGTAAATCAGACTCAGTGCACACAACTGCATAAAGAACCTGAGCCAAGTTCAGACCTTATGCATCACAGATGGCTTCATTGAGACTACAGACCTGGTGACTCCAGCTTTGACAGGCGGGGCATCTTGCACTGCTTTTTTGTGGTAGTCCAGCAACAGCTCATGGAGTCTGTCTTCCCGCTTCCTCCCTTCATCTTCAAGGGTTCGCACCGTCAGTTCCAGCAGTTCCGTGCCCCGCTGAAACAGACGGCAGGCGTAGCAGGTGGACTTGGCGGTCTCCATCTTGTCTCCAGTGAGCACCCACACCTTCATACCAGCTCCCTGCAAGGCCTCCATGGTCTCTGCAGCCTCCTCCTGCAACCTGTAGTGCAGAGAACCATGCACCAAGTGAGAAGAGCTAAATTAATTGTTTCATACACTTTTCTAGAATTTTCAACATATGGATAATTACACTACTGATACTTATTACACACACATAAATATGGGTAGCATTACAAGACTTTGCCACAAAAGTTTGCAAACTATGTACTATTCCACACTGCAGAAAACATGCAGCCTTTTTTACTAGTGTCTTGTTCCAGGATGTCAATCTCAAACTCACTGCACGTCATGCCGATTTGGTGTTGGGAGTAAAATGGGAAGGAAGCCCTTAAAGTAATGTAAATACTTTTCTGATTTTAAGGGCTTAAACAAAAAATACTTTACTTGCAGTTATGTAGCACAACACAGTTTAACATTCCCATTGAATTTCCTGACTTATAATAAAGTATTTATTATACAAGTCATTCTTTAATATATTAATATCTAGGTCTGCATGACATTGAAATGGCTGATATATTAAGTGCAGATGAACAAAATCTTTTTTTTTCTTTACCGAATGATAAATTATTTTATTGGAATTATGAGTGAAAGTGCCCATTTTGTCATACGTGAACACATCACACCAAACAAGTGAAGCAGTGGGCAACCAGGAACACAGCGCCCAGGGAGCAGTGTGTGGGGATGGTACCTACCTCAGGGGTACCTCAAAAGGTCCCACTAGCAGTCCGAGGATTCGAACCCACGACCTTCTGATCGCAGGGGCAACGCCCTAACCACTAGGGCACCAGCTACCCAGTTATACTTGGCATATAACAAATTTTGGTGGTCATTTTGTAAAGCAAGCCAATGGAACTTTAAGAGATGTGAGCAAATGCAGACAATAGGCACACACATTTTCTAAATTACCTTAAGCAGGCCTTGAGATATTAAAATGTCAATTGTAGTACCCCTATAGACAATACTTTATGAAATTGCTGGAGATGCTTTCAATAGCGTACTTCCAAAACATGTGGAAGTGATGCGGTCACATTTTGCAAAGTTCAAATCTTTACATTACAAGATATTGGCAAATAAAGCCCTAAACGTTCGTATTGATTTAATTCACTAGGTGGCACTACTCCACAAATCTTAATCATGTTCGTTTATGTGTCTCCAAGAGACTAATTTGTCATGAAAATTTTGTAATTTTTGTTTTACTACTCCACTTCAGGGGGCCATAGGGTGAAAGGATGTACCCACCTAGGGACACAAATGCTGCATGACCGGTCACATGGTGGTCGTAATTATCGTTCTTTCAGACTCATTCATGAAGACTTTAAGGAGTACTTGAAAGCTTTTTTCCCCTCAAGTTGTAAAACCAAATACATTTAAGTAAAAGGCTTTAAAAGGACAGTGGTTGTTACTATATGGAAAATGTTTAAAAATAATATTCATTTAATACCACTGACTTACTTCAGGCATCCACATCATAATTTAAATTACTGGACAATAAGAAAACTCCTTAGGGTAAAAAGTACAAAAAATGTTGGCATGAATGCACAAGAAGTTTAATGAATAATGAATGATTCTGTTTACCACTCACTTTTGATAAGGGCGATGTTAAAACTGGGGGCTCAGAGCTTCAGACCTGTTTGTTGGTGTGAGTTCTCCTCACATTCAGATGAACCTTTATCTCAAAAAACTCTATTTAGTAACTATTACTAAGATCACTAACAGTGACTTTAAAAGTATTTGAATTCTCATTTGGAAATACCACCGAGTAGTGAAAGCTTGTAAAAAGCTCTTCGGTGCCCTGTGTTGAACAGGCAACCTGTCCTATAAGCATTGGGCTATAGTTGCCCCATGACCCTGGTTAGGATAAGCATGTCAGAAAATGAATGAATAAATGAACGAATGTGTTTGGGCCAGCCCTTGCATTCACACATGAGAGTGAAGGCTATGTGCCACTCCAAAAATGTTTTATTTTTGGCCTTGATTAAAAAAAAAAGAGTTGAAATTAGACAAAGTAATCGAAAACAAGCCATAATCACAAACAAGAACAAACCTAAATTATAGTGAACTAGTGGTGTAGTGATGAAAGGTGGTGATATTTCATAGGCAATGACAGTCTAAAAAAAAAAAAGAATCTAATGTCCTTGTACTGTCCAGTCTAACTATCTTGCACAATAAGCCACTGACCGGTCCTCCACAGCAGTAGCTCCAATTAGACTCATTCCTGTCTCCACTTGATTATAAACAGCCATAAGCTTTTCCTCCCGATCTTGCAAAGCCAGTCGAGCGTCCCTCAGTCCAACATCTGCCACAGCAAACTCTTCGGGGCTGAGTTGCTTGTAGGCCACACACAGCGTTCTGTAGCCATCCTAACCAAACACATGACATCATCAGAAGAGAGGATTTTTTTAGCTTCTGATGTTGACTAGAGTGCAAGTAAAGGAGTAAGGTACTGAAAACATCAACGCTAAGGGGAAAATTACCGTAGCATTTCGCTCAACATGCATGCGGATTCTGTCCACCTCATCCGGTCTGACTCTGGGGAAGATGGAGGAATCGGCCCCTTTACAGAAAAGTAATGTCTCCCCTAAACGCAAAAAGCACACAAACAGGACAAAGAATCAGGGGGTTGCCTATTAAAGGTTGAAAGCTAAGGTAGTCATTTTGCTACACATTAACTTACCTGAGTTGGTCTTAACAATGACACTCATTCTTCGCCGTACGGGGTCAAAGTTGAGCACATGAAGCAACTCGTACCTGTATGATTTAATGAATGAACCTCATGAAGACATTCTCCCTTTCTTCCCTACCATTTGCTGCCCTCAAAAAGGATGGCATTGGCTGGTGCAGAGTACCAATCCAATTCCAGTCCAGAAAAATCTCATTCTTTTTAGGTTTTATGAAACTGAGCTGTTACAATTTTATAATAATCATTGATTATAAACAACAAAAGAGTACTAAATGTGCAACAGTGCCATCTGACATCTCCAGACCATTAACACATTTAGTATTACTGCAGACACCAATCCAGTACATTAGATCAGAGCTTCACTATTTGGACTATCCCAAATCAAAATGTAATGCTTAGTACAATATTACTGCTAACACTATGGAGAGAGAAAGAGAAAGCAGAACTTACAGTTCAGTATTGTTCTGTCTGTTCCTTATCTTCATAGTTTTGTTCTCCAAACCCAAGAAGGTGAAGCCATGTCTGAACAAAAAAAATAAGAGTTTTTATAGTGGATGACTCATCAGTATTAGCCTGTACATTTCAGTACAGCTAGTGCCCCAAAACCATGATTTGCCGTATCTTACTGCATGGCTCCTTTGACCAATGCGACTTCATCTGGGGAGGAAGCAATGAAACCTTTTTCTTCATCTGGCTGGGACAAGCCACTGTCCAGTCCGTCCACCTGATCTCCATCTATCTCATCTAGCCCTGCCTCCTTCACCTGCACTGTGTGACAGAGGCAGAGAGCACGCAGGAACAGCTCCTCCTTTTCCTAAGACACATGAGAGAGAGTGAGAGAGAGAAAGAGAGAGAGAAAGAAAGACAGAATGTGGGAGAATGATCGTCAATCAAATAAGACCAACCAAAACACCAGGCACTGGCAGGACATACATACGACTGAAAGGACAGGCACCCACACAACAGAACAGAATACTTCCACAGGAGTCTGTGGTTTGTGGTGCCTGTTAAAGAAAAGAGCCACTAAAGAAAAAACTGTGTTTCTCAGAGAACCCAAAGCACTCAGCAGCTAACATGTGAAACATTCAGTTACTGGGCATTCACCCTGTTGACCAAATCTTAACAAACAGTGATCGTAATTTTATTGTTTTGGAGCAGGACGAGTTCCAAAACAGTAAATTTGTGCCCTCTCTGAACTCCTTAAGGTCTAAGGATTCATTTGTGCAAATGTAGGTGTGCAGAAAAGCATGGGAGAAACGGAATATAGCACACTACCTGCAGTGAAAAGTGCCTAAAGGTATGCAGTATTTTAATGCAGTACAAGCATTTGTACTGGATGAAGGACATGGAACCACTCACCATGCCTGCCTTTTGCTGTAGCTTGCTGACTGGTCCATCAGTGACACAGAACCCATCAAGCTCACTCATGGCATCTGTATTCTTGTACTGGAAGCCATCTATGCAACACTCAATGAACTCCATGTTGTTTTGTGTCAGTGTGCCCGTCTTGTCTGTAAAGACGTATTCCACCTGTAGTGAAAAAAGACATAATTTATTACTTATTCAATTAAGGCCATTGCCTTCAATACCTTCCTCTTATTTTGTGTGATAACTGCTCCATTTTTTGTCAGAATCCCATCTGCATAAAACACAGAAGTGATTAAATCAGCTTAACGAAGCATCATCCAATTTGGACTAATCATCCGCCTAACCATCCATAACTGTTCTATAACCTGACTTAATTCATAGGTGTCCAACTCCAATCCCCACCAGTGACATCTGCGTCCGCAAACCCTCCCCACTGCTTCCCACAGTAGATGCGCCAAAGTGATTCAGGGGTACAAGGGTGTTTTAGGGGTGAATAATGACATCAGACATACAGGTAATACTTTATATTGTTTCATACTTTATTGATAATGATGCCCAACCTAAAGAGGAATGAATGCTGAATTAACAGTTAAATTACTACTATTAACTACGAAGAGGTTCTGGTTGATTAAACTGTAGGTAATAGTGAACAATTACAGAAACTACTAACTAAAACAATAATTATTGAGTCGTCTATATGTTGTATATTTTGTGTTATATTGAGAAGATACACCAAAAAAGTTTGTTGTACAGTTGCACTGAATATAAACACATTTAGTATATCAACTGACCAAATTGTATGTGGACAACTGACCATTTCACCTATATGAGCTTATCGGAGATGCCATTTTAAAACCATGAGCATTAACAGAGAGTTAGTTCATTCCTTCCTTGCAGCTATAACAGCCTCCTTCTGGGAAGGTTTTTTTTTTTTACAAGATTCTGAGGTGTGCCTGAGTGAATTTTTGCCCATTCTGTCAAAAGCATTTGTGAGGCCACCACTCCAGCCAACACTTGGTACTGCCCCCAAAAACATTTTAATGAAGCTCCTCATGCATCATTCTTCTGCTGATGTTTCTTCTATATTCCTTCCTTCTGTTTGGAACAGAGTGATATAACAAAGGATACCCACTACCGTCTTCAGCACTTGGCAGTCTGGCTTTGTGGCAAAGCTGTTGTTGCTCCTAGATGCTTCCATTTCACAATATTAGCACTATTAGCAATATTAGCCCAGGGCAAAATTCCACAAGCAGTGGTGGTATCTTACAAATATGCCACATGAGCTCTTCAGTACAACCCATTCTACTGCCAGTGTTTGTCTTATGGAAACTGCATGGCTATGTACTTGAATTTATATATCAGTTAACAATGAGCATTGCTTAAAAACCTCAAATCAATATTTACACAGCCACATACTTTTGGCCATATGATGTACAGTCGACCCTCGAAATTAGTGGCTGTTACATTCCAAGAGCACTAGCGAACTGTGAAAATCGCAAATTTGTAATGTGGTAAAAAATGCCTATTTGTATAGTCTAAACCCTAAATATGCCCCCAAACATGCTCCCAAAACACTTTAATTTAATTTTAAATTCAGCCTAATACATTACATAACTGTTATGATGCGGGAATGCTGGACTGCATCTGCTAGAGATGCGTCACAGGGCAGCAGCATATCAGCAGCAAGGAGAAATGAATAACGCTCTCGGACTGGCTACTTTCAAACCACCCGCCTCTGAGTACAGGAGATATTTCATCATCCCAAGACGTGTTTTCGTATACGGTTGCTTTGTGTTCTCTTGACAGTACTAAAAAAATGTATACAGTTATATCTCATACGGAAATTTAGCTGAATTTAAATTAATATATATGTTACAAAATTAGTCAATTATATTTTTCTTAATAATTTAGCACTGAAATTATATACTGCCACGGAAAAAGTAAAAAAAATAAATAAAAAATTGCAGTTTCCGCAAGCAATCATTAGTTAGGTTCTAAGGAAAAATGACCACGATTTTGCGGGGGTACACGGTATATTGCCTCAGTTTAGACACTGTTGGTGTGGGGTTAACATATCACTTTATCATGTGGCATGTAATAATTTAGGTCAGTAATGAACTAGTAGTGGTTAAAGAATCCATAGAGATCTATAAGACACAATAGTGCCTGTTCCTGTTTTTCAAAGGAATCACACTTTTATAAAAAGTGCTAATAGTGGATACAGAGAGAAATGGGGTGTAACAGGACCCTAATACTCTTATTTCACTTAGTATACCTTATTAACTTCTCACCTGACCAAGCTCCTCATTGAGGTCAGAGGTGTTGACCAGAGCCCCTTCCTGGATTTCTGGGTCAAAGAAGTCTTTATCCCAGGTGATGAAGAATGAACCCAGAAACTTTTGCATTTCCACAGTTACATACATGGACACAGGGATGATGAAATTGAAGAGCACCATGAAGGAAAGGAAGTCTGTAAACATCTTCAGATACTACAAAGAACAAATAAAAGTTATTCCCCAGGAAATTGTTACTTAATCAGTTTAACAGTTAATCGACCAAGTTGACCAGAAAAAATAAACACAGCTGATCATTACAAACTACTATAAGTAGCCAACATTTATAAACCTATAATTTCTGACAGGACAAGTAAGGACTCTGGTTTTAACTCTAATTTAAGAAAATTAAGTCCAGGCAGATAATAATGAGCATTGTGTCATCTAAGACATTTTCCATGATTCATTTATGCCCAATATAAAAATTCACCCCTCACCACATAGGTTTCCTTCTCTTTCTGGGTTTTTTGGTTGTACCAAGGTTCGTCCTGGCCATTTCGACTCTGCCAAACATATTTCAATGTGGTGCACACTATTGCTTTGCTGATCAGTATGCACAGATATACCAGTAAGAAGGCGTTGATAGATCTGTGAAGAGAAACACCACAGAAAAAAGAAGCTGAGACCCTGCTTACTTTTCAGATGAGCAAGACCCATTGCCTGTAACTTACTTCTCCACGGCTGAGCGTTTCTGAGACTTGCCCTGGTAGTTGAGTGCCATCTTGGTCTCCATGCCTGTGTACACTGCTACGCCTGGGGACAAGTAGAATACATGGGTAGTGAGACCACTGGTCAGCAAGCATCCTCATTCAATGGTTCTTTCGGTGAAAAAGCAGACCGAACATACCGTAAATTTTCTTGGTGTTTTTTAAGGTTGCACCTTTCAGAAGCAGGTTCTCTGGGCCCAAAGATCTGAATCACAAAGAATCTGCAATTTACAATACTACATACTTCTTACTTTGTCCAATATTATAATGGACAGCCATGCAACAGATGTCTGGGTACAGACGACAGGTTTTCTTGACCTGGGCTGCTCTTGTGAAGGACAGGGTGTGGAGGCTTTCTTACAATAACATCACAAACTGCTCCAGTGACAAATGGCAGGGACAGCATTTTCAGAAGCAGAGGTTTTGAAACAGTGCCAGGTTGGCTCTGCTTTAACGCTTGTTTGGAGTTATGGGTCGATGGAATAATGATCAGAATGAGTGAGAGAGCTTAAAGAATTGAGTGGAAGCACTAAATGAGACCAAAGGCAGGCTCACCTTACTGCTGGCTCCTGCTCTGTCTTGTAAATGTGCATCCGGCCCACAAATCTGAATGAACACACACACAGACACACACAGACACACACAGACACACACAGACACACACAGACACACACAGACACACACAGACACA
>JBBIGA010000032.1:1750439-1785236 GCA_037576975.1 Alestes dentex | reverse complement strand
AGAACAGGTGGTTTCTTGGGAAATGTAGTTCTCTCATCTTCTCATACGCCTACAATGATGTAGGAAATAAGTGCTAGTTTTAACTTATCTAGATGTTGCTTATCACATATACGTTATTTAAATTATACATATGTAAATATATATTATACTTCTGTATTACCGTCATTTTGTCCTATGTACTTTCATTGTATCATTTGTTTCTACTTTCACAGGTTCAGACTTTAAATGATTCAAGCGGCTGACAGTATGATGTACACTAAATGTGTTTTTGTAGGTGCACTATTATTTCGATTTAAATTATAGTCTTACTGCAAATGCACTTATAGTCTTATTATAAATGTTTCACTGATGAATAACGCATCGCTGTTTAGCGAACAACTTCAAATATATTTTTAAAAAAGCTGAATTTTAAGCATTGTTCCTGATATATTTCCAATAAAAAATAATCTCAGTTAGCCTCTGATCTGTTATTCTCTGTTTTTTCTCTTTTTTTACGATTATTTGTGTGTACATATCCGTTTTGTCAATGAATGTATGATTGTATTATGATAATATATATTTTTTTAAATATATTGACAATTTAGTTACAATGTGCTAACACTGCCGTTAGTGATGCAAAACAGTTTATATGCAAGTCTGTGGTTTAACAAAAGTGTGTGTGTGTGTGTGTGTGTGTGTGTGTGTGTGTGTGTTTGTGTGTGTGTGTGTGTGCGTATGTGTTTTGGCCTAGTACCTATTATCGATGACTGAGTTATAAATTTAAGGTCATTTCTATCAGATGTAACTCGTGTGTATTTTTCCCGAAATAGCTAAAGCGGCTTTGGATTAATAATGAATAGATTTGGGTATACTTCCCTCTTGTGGTTAATAATACAATTGCATTCTTTGGAGTGTTTTTGGTTACTTTGGTTTTGTTACGGTGTCAACTGGATCTGTTATCCCTCGCCCTTCCAGATCTGTTTACAGTTTAACATTTGTGAGGGTTTGTGCTGAGGGTTTGGTTATGCTGTATTGTACCTTATTCAAAAAGCTGTTCAAGGTAAAATACTCCTTATATCTTTTGTGTCTGTGGGATAAACTTAACATACATTTAAATGGGCATATTTCATGGCTTCAAAACAGGCTATTTTTACAACTTAGTTACCATCTCTGGAGTACATGAGTAACAATGGATTGCATAGGCCTATTTTTAAAAAAAAACCTTTCTAAAACATTCTGTAAATATGACAATTTATTTTACAGTTCCTGCACAAACAAAAACAATAAAGCTGAATGTGATCAAACCAAATGGCAAAACAAAACGGTTCTCCTGTTTTGAAAATAAATAGTAGTTCTCCACTGATCTTTCAGAGTGAATGTCCTTGAGAGACGTAGCAGAGGCCATTGAGAACCCTTTACGGAGTAACAAACGCACTACAGAATGTTACTACATTCAGGATGCATTAAACTCAGGCAGCAACAGCACCTCAACTGAAGTGATGGCAGAGAATATAACTAAATGTAGCTCGACATGGAGCAAGTGATACAAAGTTAGTCAAAGTAGTATTTCAGCATTTCTTCATGTACTTAATGACTCGGTTTGAACGAATGAATTTGACCTGAGATGTATTAACACCACTGGGACAGGTATTCCTTTTTACCATTATATACGGTCCCTTTTCACTGAACATATATTTTTACTTGTTAACTTTTAACATGGCCCAGGTTAGGCAATGAAAAAAGGGCCTAAGTTAAACATAAACTGAGATGTTCTTAGTTCAGACCTAAGCACTTTGACCGCTTTCACGTAATTTCAGGTAATGTTTAGTTTAGTTTACCATTAAATATCATCATTTCACCATTTAATTCCAGTGAAATTCAACTGGCTCTCAGAGAACTTTAAGAGCATGATTTTAAGAAAAAACACAAAATTTTGTGCTGTGGTGTGTTAGTGTATGACAAAAACTTTACATTTAAAAAATGTTCTGCTGATTATCTTTTCAAAGATAATCCATTAAAACATCCCATTTCATGGTAAGCAAAAAAAAAAGACAAAGTTTTTATATAAAAAGGCAACACTGATCCAGAACAAACTATTTGCTCCTTAGTTCATACAGAAACCATGCTGTTTTTTGTGAGGAAAGAATCCTAGGACTTCAGAGAAAGGTTAATGATTCCCAAGAACTAAACAAAATGCAATTTTGTCATTCATTTTTATTCCATACAATCATGTGTACATTTTAAGTTTGCCAGTACAGCAGTACTGTTCACTTCATTGTTAGGTTTTGATTGAAAATTCTTATTAAAACTTATTATAGCTTATTAAAACCCCTCTCGGAAAATGATCAAGTAGTTTGTCTTAATTGTGTCAGATTTGCCACCGACGTAATTAGGAAGAGAGAGAAAATTAGCAATCATGTTTTGATTTATAGATAATGTTGCCATTTTATTGACGGAAAACATCACTCAAGGCTTTCTGGAAGTCATAAACACATCACTGACTGAGTACTAACAAGTGTGTTTTGTGTGAGACAGTACACAGCAGCAGATTTATGCCAAGGGTTTGAGGTACAGTATGGTGAAACTACAATTTACCATTTACCAGATGGTATTTGTCTGTTATAAGCTTCAAGCAAAATATAAAGTGTCTTATAAGCTTCAAATTATTGTGTTTCCATCAGCTTAGCCCTAAAATACTTCTGAAATTGACTTGGGGCACTAGCAGAAACTAGCATTACAGCAGAAGAATAAAAAAAATACATTTGTCTGGTAAATACAATAAATAGCAGGTACCAGCAGCAGACTGATTCAGGTCAGTAAATATTAACATAAGCTGTGCTGATAGGGGCCAGGAGTTAAAGTCACAAGAGTGTGGACAGAACTTTCATGATTTACTTTCAGCAGGTTTTAGAGTATTACTGAACTAAGAGCTTTTTAAATATTGAATATTCACAAAATGTAATGTTGTATCAGAAAGATCTACTTGAGAATTACAGACACTCAAAAGTCAGAGCAATAAAAGTACAAAATGAACTTGAATAGCTTTAGTAGTAAAGCAGTATAACAACTATTATTATTATTATTATTATTTTATTTATTTATTTATTTTTTTTTTTTTATCGCAGTAGTTGTTTTTGTCATTATGAAATGTGGAATATCTTGTCATAAACAAAATTAATGATAACTGCTACTGTGTTTAAAAACAACACATGTATAAATAAATTTACCGTTAGGACTTCAATACAATCATCTACTGTTCTGTTCATCATTCTGGATTCTAAAATGTCTTACTTTTGAACTTTCAACTCAGGTTGAAAACTACAAACTTGTAGAGTAGCTGTACTGTTCATCACGTGTGTAAGACATTGTGCCATTCTTTGGACTTCATTTGACCTTGTGCACTTGTAACATGTTAACGGCCACCTAATCTGCTGGCCACATAGACTGTTCTAAATAACAGTTCCCAAATAGTTCTAGGTTTGAATGTGTAGTTCTAGAGAAAACTTTCAGTTGGAGGGTCTTTACATTACGTGTATGCTCTTTAAGCTCCAAATTTTGTTCATACGCACACATCTAATTTTCATCAAAATATGGTGCCATTAATAGGTTATTTAGGGCATTGTTACGAAGCATCCCTTCTGTCACCTTTAGTTTTAAGGATGCCCTTGTCTTGGGAGGCCTAAGTGCAATGTTTGTGCCAGAAAACAAAACATTATACAAACTGGGGTCGTTGTTACTAACCTCACAAATAAAAAAGAATCTCAAAGGCTAACTTTGGGCTGCCCTGGTGCAATTGTTCATAACACGTGATTTGGAAGTAAATCAAGTTGTGCTCTCTGCTGCAGAGAAGAAAGACCATCTACCAGACTGCCATGACGTTTGGGTCCATGTTACCATGTAGTACCAATGGCACAAATGAACCGCAGTACAAGAGTTTGGCTGATATTTTAAGAGTGCTGAACATTGTTTCTACGCGCTATAACAATCGAGTGAAAAGTAATTGTATCTAAACACACCATATGTTTTGAGGACTCTTAACTGTTACTAAAAGTCATTTTTCAAAATAGCTATGTTGCTTATGTCCTTATTTACTTTTGTCAGGTATGGGGTCTTTGCACAGCAGGGGCTGTAAATCATGTGGTATGACAGTGGAATGCGAAAATTCAGAATCAGAAATATTGCACACACTAAGTGCCTGAGTTTTAGTGTCAAAGATCTAGTTTACTTCAACATGCATAGGCTACTTAGTTGAATTTTCGTGTGAGGTTCATGTGCTGTTATAATTCTCAGTGCAACATTTATTGCTTAAGCTGTGAAACCTTTGACTCGGTAATTATTGTTGAGATGGGAATAACGTTACAGAAAGAAGTAGGATTTATTCGTGTGTTGTTTTGTTATATATTCATGTATTCATATACGAATACATTGTTATGGAGACACATGTATACTTCACAATTGACATCTGTGGTCGAAAAATGTTTCAAAATTAAAGAGAAGGTGTACTTTCAGTGAAGACCGCACGAGGGCAGTGTAATGTAGCACAAATGATTATCTTTTCAGCAGCTTTAACGCAGCCGTACAGGCAGATGGGGGCTTACACTGAAGGTCGGCAATACTTTCGTCTCCTTATACCACGGCTAGAATCCCAGTACTAATAGTTGCATCAGTGATAATGTCTATAGTTCAAAAGCTTTGTATTAGTATTAAATAAACTGCACAATTTACTGCTTGTTTAGTGAAATGCTTGTCATGAGGTCTGTTTACACCCAAACTCAAGTGAGGTTACTAAACAAATTAAAGTGCTTTTCTAAAAAATAACTTCAGTAACAAAAACTTATGGTGAAAAAGTATCAGATAAATACTGATTACACAAATGATGTGGAAAATCAGATATTGAAAATGCACATTTTTCTTTGGTCTGTATGAGCAAAGGAACCTCTCAGCGCATCTCGCATCTACCAGCTCAGGGTTTGAAGGCCCTGTTCTTCTTTTTTTCAAAGCAAACAGATGCTGTCACCAAGGAAATTAATCTTAGAACTAGAATTAGTGACTGAATTTTATTGACTAATGTAGCTAACTGAGTGCAACATGCAGAAACACTTGAGTGTCATGACTTAAATGCTCATGAAAGTACAAATCCGTTAAACTTACTTGAGTACGTGTTAGAACTAGTCAACAACCACCTCTGGATATGACACAGTTTATCATTAGACTGTGCATGATTTAGTAATGGTTGCCTAGGAAAGAGACTGTAACCTACAAGTTGATCAAAGGTCTTAAAAAAGAAAGAAAGAAAGAATGACTGTAAAAGAAATGTACAATTTTTCATTGATACAGTCTCCAGAATGAGAATTCAAAATCCAACACTCTTAAATGTTTATTCAATGATTGTAAAAGCGTTACAAACATTCTAACTGAACGGCCTTGTGATACATTGAGTGCCATCTCAAAATTACTATAATTTTGGGTTTCTAACGAGGAAATTGTCCAATATCACACAGCAGTAATGACCGCCTGTAATATAACTCCTTTATCCCATTGGCCAATTATGACTGGAATTGATGTCTGTTTCACAGCATCACCGAAACAACTAAACAAGGCAAAAACATAGAGGTGAATCATTGATTAGAACACATTATAGATATATAAAAAGGCCTTTTTGTGATAAGAACTTCTCAAAGGTCTTTTGAAAACATCTTCAGCCTTGTTTCTTACCAATCTGTCTGACTGACATTAGTATTATATAATCAGATCTTAGCCAAATCTTAGATTAACCCAGGTCACTTTTATCATTTGTAGGTGAAACTGTATTCTTGTCATGGACGAAGAATAAAATCAAACAATCCATTAATTAGCCACACAAAGTGAGTTTTAAAGTCAGATTGTATAAACATTTATCCTTGGAGACAATGCTTTTTTGATGCCTTAAAGGGGTCTGAAAAACCCACCCAGCCCATATATGAGGGTCCATGAGCCCATTGTTTTCATACAATGACAGTGGAAACAAGGCAGTTAAAGCTTCAAAACAGGTTTTGACAGCTTCTAGTATGTAGAGCTCTAAATAAAAATGTGGAGGGAGTACAAAAGCATTAACTGAATGACAAATATGGGGTGCTATTAGGTGTTATGGGACATTTAGTGATTAGAGACAATGAAAGACAGAAATGTCGGTATTTCAGTTTCAACTAAGGTTTTAAATTTTACTCATACAACACAAAAGTCATTTTAGTCTGAAAATAAGGGGTTATGACACATGTACATGTCCTATATAACCCAAATGCCCATCATTCTTATGTCCACCAAATGTGTAACCTTTAAGTGCATGAATGACTGCTTCATATACTGTGATAACGTTGTTCCTTTTTAACTTCAGAAAAAGCCACGGTTGGCACAAGAGGTCAGAAATTAAGGCAATAATGCACTCTCCCATCCTTCAATTAGTGTGGAGGTTGAAGCAGTGACCCATTCCAGCTCACTGGGCATTCCATTAGTGGCTCATCCCCTGGTGACTCTGCTCCAACACCCAGTCCTGCAGGACGGTCTCCATGGAGCAGGCCTGGCCTGCTGAAAGTTGGGAAACTTCCCCAGCCATCTGTCCTAAAAACAACGCCCCCTCCTCCTCCAGTTCCCTCTCTCCTCCTTCCACGCATCCCTCATTCCCACACGCAGCCTTTGTCAGCAGTTCCTGTGGCTGGTCAAGGCGTGGCGTGCTCAGGGGTTGGGGTGGTGAAACCGTGGGTGCTTTCATAGGCACCTGCAGATAAGACAAAGGGCCAAGGGTGCCGGCACTAAAGACAGACTGATGCTTTGTGTGGTGGGGCAAGAGAGGGAAAAGGGGCAGAGGAAGACATAGAGACAGATAATTATATAGACACAAAGTTAATATATACATTTTATATATATTATTTATGAATATATATGAATGCACTGTTATAAGAAAACCCTGTACGTTTTTTTTTTTCACTTCCTCTGCATCAGCTGTGTGAATGATGCACAACAAATGGACCAACAAAAATGATTCAAAAATCTGTCTACATCAATTAAATGTAGAACATTTTTTGCTTCTTCAATACAGTTGCCATTCTGAAGATGTGAGGTCTTGTCACAACAGCAACATAATGGTAAACTCCTAAAGCATATGGCACCCTTTGACACCATAATGCAAATACTCCTAAACACTTTGACACCTTTAAGTTTAAATATTGGGGACACTTTGTTCTTTTCCTATAAAGTTGCAAAGGCCTTCCTTTGACAGTAACAGTATGTGCGGATGTGTGTATGTGTGCAGAAACACAGTGAGTGAGAAGTGGTGGTGGTGGTGGGGGGGGGTGCAGAGTTTTCTGGGAAGAGCGAAGGAGGAGAAGGAGTAGAAGGGGGTTTAGGGGTGGTGGTGGTAGTTGTCACTCCAGTCTGTGTGAGTCCAAGCTTTAGAGGCCTCGGAGAGATGGACAGCTTTTGTGGGGTTGCATCGTTGCACAATAGCAGGGCTTTAATGGGCGGTAAAGCTAGAGCAGGCTTTGGCTGAGGATTGAGGGGAGCTTGGTGGTTAGTGGAGGAGGGGGAAGCAGAGGGGTGAGATCCAGGGCCGGGGGGCAGGGGCTGTTTTACTGCTCCTCTTGGAAGAGACCAATTCATGGGCATTCAGTCCCTTGCTCGTTATTCACTGAATGCGCTTCAGCACAGGAATGCAGCAGCATCAATTAGAATGGGTTAGCAGATAGCAAGGCACAGAAGAAAAAAAGCTTTCTCTTTCCTTTTGCTCGCGAGACAACACAAGCCCACTATAGAAGGTGTCAGAACCACAAAGCCTTTTTTGTGATTCTCTCTCCATTACATTACCAGTGCAATATGTAAGGTGGGGATTCTTTTGATTCAAATTAAGTGGAAAAAACACTAAATCCTATTTTTATTCAGCAAGGATAATGGTGTTATACTCTATAAAGGTCTTTAACTACTTATCGGTGGCTTAAAATCTCCCTGGCTCCCTTTCTCTCACCGCTGTGCTCTCCCTCTCTGGCCCGCCGCATTCTGTGTATTCAAAGGCAGAGGGTCAAAGACAGACTGTTAAACAGAGCTGCTTGTAGCATTAACTGCCGCATCACTCTTAATTGTATATCAGTGGGTCAACGGTTTGTTGTGCTGTCCCCCTTTTTTAAAAAAAAGAGAGTATGAATTAAAACAGTCTCTTGTAAGCTATTGTCAGTGGTGTGCTTGGTCTGCCACTTGGGGTACTCCGGGCCTTTTGGACAATGAGTCCCTCTCTAACTTCCAACATTCAAAACAAAAGAGCGGAAAGACTAGAGTATACTTTGATGATCAAATGGCTGAGCGACACGTAATTCCATTATTTTTACAACAGGAGGGTGCAAAGAGGGCCTACGTTCAAACTAATTAGAGTCTTATATCTCTGAGGTGAAAGGCCCCTGTGACTGCGGAACAGATTCACCTTTTTTTTTCACTCTTACGGAAGTGCTGCAAGTGGTACAAACTACAGAGAAAACCACAGACTGAGTCTAAATGACATTTATACACCGCAATGAATCAATAATTTCTGCACCAGGTTTGCGACGCATTCTCTCTCTCGTTTTTTTTTGGCATTTACGCACGCCAAAAAAAGTGAAGTTTCGAGATGCCGGTGACAGGAAGAAGTGCTAGCAGGATGTTAAATGTGCTCAATTGCATCATCCCATTTCCTCATCCCTCTCCCAGCAGAATGATCCAGCTGGCACATGTGCACAAATGGATTTGAGGATTTTTGTTCTGCGTGGATTTAATGCGAACTAACTAGGAGGAACCTCTCATAGCAAGGTGTTTGCTTGAATATGAGCAATTATGCTTCATTTGGAGCTAAATGAGGGGAATTTGCATCCACTGAAAGGAAAGCGGCTCCTAAACTGCGCAGAAAGTGCAGTAAATTGGTGCAAACGGAGCAACATGCAGACATGCATCTCCAGTATAATTGTATAATTGTGGAATGACTTTAAATGCAGCCTTCCAATTAAACTTGCTTCTTCGGCACGGCAAAGAATCGGCGCTGAGGCGCGATGGAAATCGTAGAATTGCCACATTGTAAAAATTGCCTCCTTCAAGGGGGATCATTTGCACCAAAATGGGATATCTGGAATATGGACAGATGTCTTCACATGGCGAAGGCGAATGAATTGGTGCGGCAAGGTCGAGATTGGCCTATGTAGAGAAAGAGCAAGAGGGAGAAAGAGAGACAGAGAGACTTCCTGCCCTGTATGGAAGAGTCAGGGCCTCTGGTTGCCACAGGAATGTAATGGTTTGCTTGTAGCTGCCTCTGATCACTTCTGTCTTCTATTTCTTGCAAAAAGAGCTATAGCCATATAGTCATGCTCTCAGACAAACTTTGGTTGTACCCTCAAGGGTACGTCTTCTGTTCCGTATGTAAGGGAAGGTTACTGCACCATATTTCGGTTGACTCCTGTTTTGACTCCAGGCTTTTTATGTTAGTATTATTTTTCCATTAGTTTAATTAATTTGAGTGAAAGTATTTATGAAAAGGCAGGAATATGTCCTTTTCATATGGGAAAGTGAATGGTGCGAACATATACACTCCTTCAACATATACATTTGAACCATGTTATATCTTTGTGGGTCCTTTTATATTGTTTACACCCTGTAGGGACTAAAATCTATCACGATGCACGCGTTTAGCTTCATGTGAAAGTTGTAGACGCAATGTAGAAGTATAGGGGGACACTGTTTTATGCATCAGTAGTTGTTGCTGTACAATGGCCCCAGTGCGGCTATCTGCTAGGACCCAAACAGTCAAGTCTCTGTGTGGATTAAATTCTGCTACAAACAAAAGGGGGCTCAAGAAAACGGTTCATGAATGCTGATTAATTGATGCCATTTTTCTGCAGTGTGCCATGGAGATTTAGCCCGATTGGGCGCAACGGGGTGGGGTGGCTGGCAGAGAAGTGGGTCAAGTTTTGTACTTTCTAAAAATTCCACCATACATTTTCTCATGTGGTTCCGTTGAGCTTGAAGCATCATTTGGATCTGAAAATGAGTGAATCTCTTTGAAAATTGTTCCAGGAACTGATTTTAAAAAATGACCCCAAATCCAGACCTCGCAACAGCACTGTTTGTTTTGCTTGAATAAGATGTGTCCAAATTGGTTTCTGAACAAGGTCCAGTTCCCACGCTGGGGGTAGGTGGGCACAGGTGTCCAGGGACAACGTGAGGGTGGCCCAAGCCCTGAGGGGTGAAGCACTGGCCCATAGCCCGCCTCAATGCAGGGCTCTAAGGGGCCAGCTCAATAGGGCTGGGTTCCACTTGATGGCGAGAGAAAGGGCCGTTTCAGCCACTGCCCAGCAGGAAGGATCTGCTTGTGGAAGACCTCTTTCACGAGCCTCTGTTTGTCTGAAGGCTGTCACAGCAGATGAGTACTCAGCAAACAGCGTGAACAAGGATTTGAACCAGAAAACCAACAGAGCCTTGACAATATTGTGATTGGGACTTGTCTCCCTTGAGAGGGCTGAATGGCCAATCGAGAGCAGGAACGAGTGCACATTCAGAGTGGGATGCGGATTCCTTGCGACCGCCTTTCAGGACAGGGCAAGAAATCAAGGCATGGTCCATGTGTTTGATGAGCAGAGTCAAAATCCTACAACATGTCTAAACCTCAGAGAATAGGATTTTACTTGGATGATCCTCTGTGTGTCCCATTCAAAACAGTGGCCAGCCATGTGACCGCAAAGACAAAGAACTCACACAGGAATACATTTTATATTGAGCTGTAGAGGCGTAAATACGTAAAAAAGTATTTACGCCAAAATGTTGCCAAGTCTACAAGAAAACAAATCCAACTGTAACTGTGACACAAAGCAAATATTTGAGAGAAGATAAAGCAACTATTTAATGAAAGACTACTTAAAGGGTGCAGTCACTGGCAGTGGGCTCACCAGACAACTAACTCTGGACAGAAATATTATTGATATATTATTGATAAAGCAAACTTTTCATATTTTTACAATATCTTACGGTATTGCATATCTTACGTTATCCTATTAAAAACAAATCTCGTTGTAATTGCTTCCTGCAAATATTTTTCTTTAAACACAACAGTATTTTATCTTTTGTTATATTGTTTTCTTTTCTTTTTTTTTTTTGCTGTTTAACTAAACAGTACTGAAATACTTAACAAACCAGTTAAACATTTGGACACACAAAGCTAATTTTTATATTAAAATTTCATGCTTAAATGCAAACAAAATCCATCTGTAGCCTAGGCATAAATTACAATCATATGCAAGTTTTTTGGCCCAGTCAAATGACTTGAAATGGCTTGTTAAGTGCCCATCATTATTTAGATACATAGATTTAAAGGCACAATATCTGTTTATTTTCTGAACTTAACGTAGTGGGAAAAATAAAATGTGGCCTGTGCCAATGTTCTGGAACATTCTATACTTTTTGTTTTACCTATTTTACAGCATGTTAAACTCAGCAAAATATAAATTGTGCACTTTAACCTGTAGACAGAATATTTCTTTATTTATTTTTAAATGCTCCCAACAAATGGCCTTCAGCAACAAGATCCCAGCATGTGTGTATCTTCTCCCATCCTGTTGGAAAAGTCCATGAGGCTCCTCATGAAGCTGTTTGGTAGAGCGATGGGTTTTGTGTGTATAAAGGGACCTCAAGCCAAACAGGAGCTTTGAATTTCAAATGGGTGACAGGTTGCTTTAAACCTGTGCGATCTATCTGCATTATTCCTTGGATTTTTATGTTTTGTTAAAGATGTCAGCACTCCAGACTGACCGCCTTCACCGCTTGACTCAGGTGTGTAGGAGCTGGATAGAACTAATGTTAGGGGTCTTGTGGGTTGGATTGAAGATTTAAACAATTTGGTTTTCTGAAAAAATAAGACATTTTCAAAGCAAACATCAAAGATGCTGCACTTCATTAAATGGTAAGAAAACGTGGGAAATTTTTCATGGAAACATTTCCAATATGTAACATTCCATGAGCCTGCTGTTGGTTACTAAACAATAATAAGAGTGAATAAAGGTTTTTTTTAAAGCTTTTATCTATTTATATATTTGATATATTATGTATAAAATATATAATATATATCAAATATATAAAATAAATCTTGTTCAACTTGACTCACAGGAGATGTTTTGAGATTGAGAAAATAAAAGTACACATTTATACAAAAGGTTAACACACCATCTACATGGAATGTAATATGGCATTTTTACTGCTAATATTAGAACACAGTTTCTGTTTGTATGCTGAGGTTAACAAATTGAATTTTTGTTTCATAAAATATGAAATGTGACATAACTTTTGCCCTGACATTTAATGTTACATTTTTCGCCAGTATGTTAAATAAAAAAACACTAAACACTAATGTCGCATTACAGTGTGGGCAGTGCAGAAGATATGGACTTATTTTCACTTAGAAAATCAACAAAAACATATTTGACCAAAGGCTCCCAGTATCAGTACATTTTTTTCTTGTGTAACTGAGTGTTCCACCACACCAAGAATAAAACTATTTTCAGGAAATTTCAATTTTCTTCGAAGGTACACAGAACACATATCTGAGAAAAGTGTGGGATTAAATGGAATAATGCAGACCAGTCTTTAACCACATCATATTGAGGGTTTGACATGTACTTTTAAGATGAGCATATAACATGATATAATCTCACTATGTAGCAAATGTTACTACAATTTGACATTTGGTCTCTGTTGTGCAGACCCTGATTGTGTGAAAGTTCATCTGAGGGATGTGCAGCGTTCCCCACACCAGCCAGAAACAAGCAGGCCGCGGGTCAGCACTGAGATTTTTCTTAATGTGCAGTCATTCACGGTCAGTTACAGTGGTGGGAAGCTTAGTCTCACTCCCTGCATTTCGCAGAATGTGTCCAGCATGTGGAGAACACCCAGAGTCCAGCAGTCATGACCTCTCTGCAGCCAGGCCAGCCCTGACACCTTAATCCCCTGTGAACAGGCCCAGCATTGGCTGTCCCAGGCCAGTTAGCTCTCACACCTGCATTCTTCTCATCTGGCAGCAATCCAGCCAGGACCCGAAATTACGTGGGCAAGCCTCCTTGTTATTACAAGCAGTTTAAGGATCCTGTTGTGCAAAGAGGTTAGATTGAGGGTTAGGGTTTCTTTCAATAATGCCTTGCTGTAAGCTTGTCAAAGTAATATCAAATTTCTTTAAAGTAAATTTCCTGTGCTCGGGGAATGCCTGATAGCACAAGAGGATTATTTTAGTAAGTTGCAGAATTTGTACGTGTCCCGTAGCAGATTTCCTGGAGGGATTTTTACTGCTGCTGAGCACAAAAACGCAGAGGAGGTCGAATACCCAAACAAGAACGGGTCACTCATGAAATCAGCTGATTGTTTCTGGCCATTTTGTTGACTTTTTTTTTTTTATCAACTATGCATTTGTGGACCTAGCTATCTGTTTGATGGCCAGGCTGAGAGGGTGACAAAGAGCAATGTTGTGCGCTGGAGGAATTCTCAGCTAACTTTGAAGGCTGCTGAAGAGAGAGGATTGTGATGGAATGGGCAGGGAAGGACTGTGACTCCTCCATTGAAAGTGGAGGGGCACGCTGAATTAGGTTGATTTGCCTGTGAATGGGGCCTTTCCATTATTCTTGTTAGGAAGCTGTCACATCGAATAGAGAAAGTGAAAACCTCCTTTTATCAACCTTTTCCAAGTGAAACAGAGCAGGCAATCAATAACTGAATTCAAACTCAGGGGAAAGTCAAGCAGAATGATATGAGGGTGCTGGAAATGCGGCATTTGTCAAGCCACTAATGTAGAATAAAATCTAACTGATGTTATTTTGGATCATGTCTGGAATAACTGGAGATTAAAAATGTTCAAAGCTTACAAAATCATCAGGAAATGTAGAATCTATACAGTGATGGCATCGTTTCATGTTGATAAATCTGATGCGACATTATTTCCAGTCTGTAAATGTCTATACAGATAAACACTTCTATTGATGTTGTTTATCTGTATAAAAAATACACCTACTGTAACTCTCATGCAGTTATGTATTCTTTTTTAGATTAAAGTAGTAGTTCACTTTGAAAAGGCTTCTTAAATCAGAAGTGATCATTTCATTTAAATGAGCTTTTTCTATTTGTTTTTTTATTGTTTTGAATAGTCACTTAAATGTTCTAAAAATCCAGCATTTAGATGAGTAAAAAAGGTGTACAATGGAATTAAAATAATACACATTACACATTAAATCTTTTGTTCCTTTTTGCATGTAGAGAAGCAATATGAGGTGTTCACTGACTCAGAAAGTTTAATAATGGAAGAATGAGAATGGAATGATGCACTGAGGCCATTAACTGTACATCCCATTTGAGCTTTATTCTCAATTCAGTTAACTTAAAACATAATGTTAATGGTAATCTCTATGTTAGTACCCAATGTTAAAA
The DNA here is from genome assembly GCA_037576975.1 of Alestes dentex. Taxonomy (NCBI): domain Eukaryota; kingdom Metazoa; phylum Chordata; class Actinopteri; order Characiformes; family Alestidae; genus Alestes; species Alestes dentex. The sequence continues at coordinate 1,770,812 of JBBIGA010000032.1, read as the reverse complement.
TAATGAAGGCACATAAATGTATCACATGTGCTTGAGCACAGTACTGAACGATAAAGCTAAAGAAATGTAAATTTGCTCTACTCTACAGTCTACCCTACATTTTATGTCCCTGAAGATAACAGAATAATTAGTCTGTTTCATAATGTTCATGTAGGCAATGTGTTTTGGTTGGTATACGTCTGTATGTAGCATTCACACAATTGAAACATTCCCATACATTGATAATAATGTAATATTAATGTAATTATCTTCTTTTATAAATACTTTGATTTTGTTTCACCGTTTTATTTTCAAGAGAAAAAGTCATAGTCCTCGTGTCTCTTTTTGTAAGAGGATTTCAGTATATTTTAAACATTCATCAAGTAATTTCCACATACTGCTGCCCCCAATGTTTTTCCGCTGGATGGAGAAAATGAATCGCATCATTTAGCCTCATCAATCAACTTAGTAATTGATGCCTTAATTGATGGCAGGGTTATACAGTTAATTGAGCACCTCCATTGTGGACTGTCATCATTCAAGCTATTCAGATATACTGCCCAGCAACCTGCCAAGGAGCAGGAGCAGCTGGACAAAGGGGATTGAAGCCAATAAATGTGTTTGAACCGATTAATAAACGTGTGATGCAGTTTTCTGTAGGACAATCCAGTGAGGGACTTTTAGTGTAAAGATCAAAGACAAAGATCAAAGGAAAATTGAGAGAAGACAGAAAGTGATCAAATATTTTGTCAAATGGTACGAAATTTGACATTAAAAGGCAGAATATTAGTAGCTCAACATTTTAGAATGTAAATAATATTTCGAGGACTTTTAGGACCCATCAAAGCCTTTGGGAAACTTGCAAACCTTTGCCTTGCCATGTGATGGCTTGTCTCCGTGGTGACAGCGTGATGGGCGGCTATGACTGATGTAATTGTCACACATCCATCTTCCCCGTGCTGGCTCCAGATTAAAGCATGGGGCAAGCTAATGAATAGCCCAGGACACACACACTCACACTTTCCTCATTTACTTTCAGTATGGCCACAGCTCTATGCCCACACTTCTATAACCTCCCTTAGAATGGCCGGCAAACATTTGCTTTACTAAACCAGCTAGCCATTAAACACCTTTCTCTAAAGTCTGTACAAAGCAGCAGGAGGTTTTGGGTGCAGACCTGTGGTGGTAACTGGTGGGCTTTCTGAGATTCCATTCGCTGTGCTGGGTGCTATGCAGCCACTACTCCTGCTGCAGGGCAGTTTGCTTAATTGGGTTACAGAATACTTTAATTACCTCACTTTCCCACATTCCTCGCTTTGCGCCCAGACACAAAGGAGGCGCGGTGAGAAAGTGCAGCCCAGGGCCTGGAGTGCAGCTGCAAGCTAATTATCATCAGCAGCTTCCCCGCATCTGTATACAAACAAGCCCAGCTGCTGTGCCATCAGTGGCAGGGAAGAAGCACAGGAGAGCAGAGAGCAGCTTATGTTCACCTGTAGAGATATACTGAGAGATCAGTCTCTTCAATTCTATGCATTTGAGGTATCGTTTGATTAAATTTCTCGTAAAAAAATTAGACACCCACAAGGCCGCAAAAACAAAAAAGAAACTAGTTTGACAACAAAAATAACAGTTATTGAATGAATGTTAGTGTCAGTTTTAACACCAAAGCATGTTATGTGTGGTTCATTAGGTAGGTGGTCCATTCATGTCTTCAAGAAAACTATGGCAGAATCCACAGGTTTCTATGCAAGGAGAAAATCAAAAGGCCTCAGGCTGGAGACATATATGACAAAAACATTCTGACGTTTGTTGACAAATTTCTATTAATACTTTTAAATACAAATATATACTTATATATTTATAGGGTGTTTGTGTGTGTGTGTGTGTGTGTGTGTGTGTGCGTTCATGCAACATGCTACACCAACATGAGTTCTTGTGCAAGACTCCTAACATTACATTCACTCACATCTGTAACATGATTTAACTTTAAGTCACTCTGGATAAGAGAATTTACCAAGTAAGTATTGGACTGCTTCATAAGGCACTGTATGTCCTCAAACATGATTCAAATTGTTAATGTGCCAAGTTATTAAAAACAAACGTTGCTTGGCAGCCATGACCAACGGTTAAGTACGTTTATTGCTTGGCATAAACAACTGTTATAAACAGACAGATAAAATATGAACTATACAATTAAATAAAAAGTAAATAAAACACCATAACAAAAATGTAAAGCATCTTCTAGTAACGATGTTTGTGATTACTGTGTGTATAACTATCATTATTATTTTGTACATTACATTACATATAATTAGAATTATGTGTAATTCTGTGTGACACAGACAGATAGTTCTGGATAAATATTTTATACTGACGAATATAGCGGTGGATTTCATAGACACACAGATAGATTATACAGATAGACAGAGTGACAGCCCCAACAGTGGTTGTGCCCAGGCACCAGGCCATTAAAGTGGTGTGGGAAAGGGCAGGATGGCTGAGGGACAGAGTGGGAGATGGGGTGAGCGGGAGAGGGCGAGGGAGGTGTGAAGAATGGTGTTTGTAATCGCTGATGTGTGTGTGTGTGTGTGTGTCTGTGTGTAGATGTGGGGTGTGTGAGAGGGGGGTCTGCCCCAGGAGTCAGTGCTCAGGCCCACATTGGCCCAGCGGGACACCCGGCTGAGCTCCCAGGATGCCCCGTTGCCGTGGCCGCGAACTGGAATGCAGCAGCACACACAATGGACGAGAGGGACTGAGAAGGCCCTCCATCCTGATAACCACATTAAGGGCCCACCAACATCTGTTGAGGTGCAGGAGAAAGCCCCTATCTCTAGGCTTTAACCCCCCAACATCACTAATCATTAACCCCGCACCCTCAGAGAGAGTCAAACAACAGCATCTTATTTGTCAGCCATCCCGCAGAGGGATTGTGAGAGCTAATATTTTACAGCAAACAGCGTGAGAAGTGTGGTGGCACAGGCAGAGGTGATTATGCTAAGAGCAAGATGTGGTGCTATAAGTACATCTATGCACTATTGAGCACTGGATTACTCTGAAGTGATTCAGGGCATTGCCAAAGGCCTAATTTCCAAACTAGACTCATTTTTCACAACATGTTGTCCTGGCTGTTTGCTTCCCATCTTGTAGGACTCTTTTCACGCACACTATGGAAAGCAAGCACATAAAATAATGCTCTAGATATTGACTAGAAGGTGTCCCAAATGTTGTCTGTTACACATTTAACTCCTTATATCCCCTATAATATAATATAATATAATATAATATAATATAATATAATATAATATAATATAATATAATATAATATAATATAATACACAGTCCACACTAATCATCAAATTTTAAATTTCAAATAGCTAGATATTTAGTATTTAGTACCTTCCTTAGATATTATAATAAGATATAATATCCAATGATAATATTACATATTGTTACAATATATTTTTTTGTATTACTTATTATTTGTATTACAGTTAATAATGAACATGCATGGGGTTGATAACCTGTTACCTAAAACAGTGGCACTGACAACAAATCTCTTAATGCTAATTTGCATTTAATTCTAACTACAGAGTGTGAAGCATCATTCAACATTTAAGTGTAAGCTTCAGTGAATCAAAAACAATGTCCTGTGTATTGACCTGCAGAGGGTCAGCATGCAGGTGGTTCTTCATCCGAAAACAGAGAGACAAGATATTGGCTCGCAGGCCTGACCAGTGTGAAGACGGAACAGGTGTCCTGCCACAAGAAGACTTCTCACACTCCAGCATGCTCATCTGCCTCTTGGGGCCTAAAAGCCTTCCTTGCTTCCACAGGTTTCAAAGCCCTGCCAATTCCACCCTGTGAACTGGCAGACAATGCTTGAAGGGGCTTGGAGGCAGGAGCGAACATAAACAGGAAAGATGCAGAAGAAAGGTGACTCTCTCTCTCTCTCTCTCTCTCTCTCTCTCTCTCTCTCTCACCACACAAGCCTCATACACAACTCTTTTTCTATGTATGGGCTCCGAGAATGGAAGCTGCAGGAGGTGCCCCTAATGCACAGGCTCCTCAAGTGCCTCCACACAAGTAAGCCCATTCACTGGCAGCTCATTACATGGGCAATTAAGTGCGGGGTGGGGGGAGTTGGGGGTGAGGGGCTGAAACGGGAGGCCGCCTGCCGGTTCGAGAAGGCCCTACAGAGCACCCCCACCACCTTACCCCCCACTCCACCAACCCCCCCACCCACCCCACCCCCCTCCCAGCACCCTGCACTCCTCCCAGCATCTTCACCTGGGCCAGCCCGGGGGACACCTGCCTTCCCTAATGAAGATCCATGGCCTCATTTCCATTTCTGGAGTCCTATCAGACACTGGCACACAAACCGCGCCTGCCACCACCCCCCACCCCCACCCCAAGACTGGAGAGACGGATAGAATGACATGGCTAAGTGCTCTTGCAGAGCAGGGGCAGCTGCAAAGCCTGAAAATGGGATTTTTTGGTGGTTGTTGGGAGGATGAAGTGGGGGCTGCTTGCGCCACTCTGCCTGCTTATTGAAGAGTCCTTCAGGTTATGATGGGGAACAAGGGCGGCTGTAGCGCTACCTCAGGAGTTGCTTGGTTATAATAAAGTTATCCGCAGGAAAGGAGGAGGAGGCGGAGGGGTGAAGTGCGACACCTATGATTCTCACCTGAAACTAATCAGCTCTAGATCTACGAAATACTATGTGTAATGCAATGGCGTTTCTTTATTGGATATCCTGTAACTTACAGATGATTTCTAGCACATTTGTCTCCACTTACATGTAAGCAAAAAAATAAAATTGACCTCAAATTCCATTTGCTTGATTTGCCATTCTCTGTCTTATGTCTGTCTTGATCTTATGTTCAGGAGATATGATCATTCTTCTTGATAAAATGACTTGAAGCAAGACTGCCTAAGTGCTCCCCTGCTTCCATCTTGCAGAGGTGGTCCTTTTCGTCTCCAATACTTTTTCTCATCCAGAAAATCTAATGGACACTGGCCATGAGTCACCACCTTAATTCTCCTTAACAACATCAGGATCTGGATGAGGTAAAAAAGTCCCAAAACGAAAGCAGCTGTGCAACATTGTCCGATTAGTGGCACGCTCCATGCTGTTGGCTCCACACTCCAGTGCAGTCGCGTCTGTCAGTGGAGGAGAGGGATCTTCTCTTGTTAACACGTTCAGCCTGAGCGGCTCTTCTCAGCACCTGAGGGCAATAAAAGAGCCAGAGCCCAGGTGATAGAGGAAGAGGAAGGGCAGAGCAAAAATAAACAAACTCAGCCTCTATCCCTCAGACAGGCCTCTTCTATCCTCTGTTTACTCAAAGCTCATCCACTGTTTGTAGCTCTCCACTGGTGCCAATGACTTGTGGGCATGAATAGTTCAGCTCAACTCATGTTGCATATATATGGTTACAACCAACATATTTATGGTTACAACCATCTCCAGAAACCTAGACTACTGCAAGTATTTTTCCCTTTTGGGGTTTAGTTCTGTTTGGTTGCATTTTTGTATTGATTAATGATTGGTGTAAAGTTGCAGCCTTCGGGTGTAAAATACAATGAGATGTTTGAGGAATTTGTCTGCAGTTATGTGACTATGCGATGAAGGATTCCACTCCTAAGGTCACTCTCTTTGGAAAGCTTCACTTTGTTCTCTGTGTGTGGTATTTACTGTGAGCAAGTTAATGTGCGTGAGCATGTGTGTGTCTTGGTTTGAGAAGGTCTGTTGTTAGGGTGTGTATGCAGGTAGCATCTAGTTGTCTCTCTCTCTCTCTCTCTCTCTCTCTCTCTCTCCCTCTCGCTCTCTCTCTCTCTCTCCACTCACCTGTGACGGAGTACTTCCCCTGACTCACTCTTATCAGCCCACAGAGGAAATACCTGGCCCAGGTAAACAGGACCCCCTGACCCTCAGGCTCTGCACTCATGCCCCAGCAGAGGAGATGTTCTTTCTTCTCCTCTGCAAAACCAACCCCACCTACCCAAAGCCCTTCCCATCATTCTCAGATGTACACTTATCTATCCATCAGCAGGTGTACTGGTTATCAGCACGTCTTCAGTGTGTGCAGATTTGTCATGAGAGCAATATGCTCTAACATAAATCAAACTGACTGTATTATAATGCAGACAGTATATTTATTAGAGTTTTACAGGAACCCATTTATTCACAATAAATACATTTAGTGTGGTAAGGAAAATGCCATATAACAATATTTTTAAAGTGACAATATTTTACATCACCCCATCTAACAGCACCCATTAACTTTTATTTTGATTATTTAAAATAATAGAATCATTAGAATTGTAATAGTAATAATTGCTATTGTTTTATTAAATTTTACCTGACAAATTGATGTATCATAAGGTTGACAACGGAAGATATTTTAAGATTTATTTAGTGTTTAAAGTGAGAACACTAGAAGTTTTTAAATACTAAATGATCAGTTTTCTTTAAAAAAAAAACTGCTATAAAACCAAGGCATTCTGGATGCAACTTTTTTTAGAACATTCTCAGTTCTAAAATGTTCTTAATCTTTACTGGATTCCCTTCAGGTTTTCCAGATTTATACAGATTCAACAAAACGTAGAGTAGCAGCATCATGATAAAATTATTTCTGACATTTTTCAAGCTTTTTGTTCAAAATCTGTACTGCCACATGACTTAAATAAATTGGATTACTGTAATACATTCAGTTAATAAAACTAGCCATGTTCTTTGATCAACTTGAAAAGCTGATTTATGCTCAAAGAAAATATAACATTTCAAATGTGGATATTGGTTATGTATTTTTTTTATTATTATTTTATTACACACATTACCTGCTATCACTATGCAAAACGGGTACTGTCCAGTTTTAATCAGTTTTAAAAGTATAAATACTCACTTTTCTAGGAGAAATGTATGTAAGTATTGATACTGATACTTTTACACTGATATTAACTGACTTTACATATATTTTATTTTAAATTATAATAGAATACACCAATACATCAAATCACTGATCTATTTAAATCAATACTAATACGAATTGTGGATACATTTGTCACAAGCCTTTTATATTCTGTTTGTACTAACCATACAATGGCATAAGGCAAATACATTCTACTGACTGCATACGCAGAGTCAGATCAGAGGCTGGACATCTGAACACATGAAAACATGCAAACAAACCCAAAAGGCTTTTCAGAGACGTGGCTTTCTGGCTTTGAGTGTCACTATGTTCATCTCTCATCTCTCTGGGGGAAAAATGTTCCTTGTTTCTGGATTAGAGGGGGTCAGTAATGGTTAAGCCAGTACTACACTGTTGACCTCCACAACAGCTTTTATCAGCAGGGTGTGTGTGGAGTATAGTGCAGGCCCAGGCTGTACATGAAATGTAAGAGAATGCCGAATGAAACCAGCTTTGCCTCTGGGTGTGGTTCTGTGTTTGTGTATGTATGTGTGTGTGTGTGTGTGTGTGTGTGTGTGTGTGTAGTTTCTAGAAAGAGAGGCACTCCCCTGGGAGATGTGGCCCTGTTAGGGAATGTATATTCCCACAGTTCTTTTTCCCTAGGGGATGGACACACACACACACACACACACACACACACACACATACAGGAACACACCCACACACAGACACACACACACACATGGACACACACACATACACACATGCATAAGGGACACTTTTGCAGTGATATTTTACAAATTACATACAGTTCCATGATTCTTGAACCAATAGTAAGGCTCCAAATTTACTTTACATTATGACTTTTTTGTCTCTTTATATATTGTATAAGATGCATCCCAATCTCACTGTGCAGCTATATGATGCTAATGGGTATTATGTTCACATAATGTAGTCCTAATACACCCCACAGCCACCCACCTACACACCTACCCCCAGGGCAGATGCTCACCTTTGTAAATCTCTGCTTCTCAGGGTCAGGTTTACTCTCTCTCTCTCTCTCTCTCTCTCTCTCTCTCTCTCTCTCTGTCTCTCTCTCTCTCTCTCTCTCTCTCTCTCTCTCTCTACTTTGGCCATCCTCACTGCACCCAGCCCCCACCATGTTACCTGAGCCATACATGCAAATTCCTCTTGATGCGCCTTTTCCCACAGGGACCAGGGTGGGTGCAGGGCTGTCTTCAACTCCTGTCTGACTACTCTGATGAAGTGACCAGTTGTATGGAAAAGAAAAAAGAGATGTCCTGTTAACCACCTAAATGAGTGGTGAGAAGATTTTCACTATGCCAACATTAGCTCAACAAGACTACAACCAGTCTACTCTCATAGATCTACAAAAGTAAGGCATTTTGCCAAACACTGAGTTGTGCAGTTGATCAGTTTGATCAGTGAGCTTATCCAACCTCACAACAGGTGCTACAGAAGAATGCATTGATGAGTGGAGCTTGGACAGGTCAATTCGTTTACTATATTTAACTATATCATATTATTTAACTATATCATTTAAAACATTCATTTATTATTCAGTATATCCCCGAAGTATGCCTTAGTCACTGGTCTAACAATCCCAAAACCCCTTGTGGGACAACAGAACACAAACTGTGGTGCTTTGTGCTTTTGTATCGGCACCAATACGCCAATGCACTAATTAGCCCTAACACTTCCTCACAGTTCCTAAATGAAGCTGGAGGCACTGAATTTTGTATTATCACCCATCATCTCCCCCCTCCATCAACATATCCCAGGTCAGCAGAGAGGCCGAGCTAAAGATAAGCAGGACAATGGGTCAGCAGCAGAGCAGCGGCAGATCAGTCTGCTATCTCTGGGCCATCTCCCTGCCTGCCCGCCTGGGGGTCTGCACAGAGGATGTTGTTAAACTAAAGTCAAACACTCAAACATCCTGCACCAAGAAGCGCCCTCTCTCTCACTGACCCAGAGGCAGGACAATTTTATACCCTTCACACCTCGGTGGGACGAGGTGGAGGGGGTTGGGTTTGTGGACTCTTTACCTTTTCACAAGGATGTTTGGTGTTAGTGTCAGCACATATGTGTGCTACTGTTTGCTTGTTTTCCCAGAGCTGTTGTGCGTACTTGGCTCTGCTTCATTGCTAAACTGCACTGTAATTTTTTAAAAAAACTGCAGGTACAAAAAAGGTATATTACATTTTATGGAAAAAAAGAATTAATAGAATTAAATGAAACAAAATTGGCTTTAAAAAATTAACCCCTTAAACCCCTAAAACTGTTCTGTGGATCGGTGCATATTGCAAATCCTTTTCATAACAGCAAGATCATTTCTAGCCTTTCTTTATCATTTATCTTTCACCCACTCTGAGTTGTCAAACAAAGACAAAAATATGGCAAAATGGTTGGTTGATTTTCTCTCATTATAAACTTCACCTTTCTACTTATGATCATATGGTAAGATGTGGATTGGATGTTCAGGATCCACATGTCTGACAGAGTTTGTCTTCTTGTTTCAAAGAGCTATAGGAGAGAAATCAATGACACAATACTACGATCACATACCGTTATCGCTGGGGTTAATCCTGGGGTAAAATGCATCGGAGAGAATTTCCATTGACACTGTAGCTAAACCACAGACTTTGAGAAAGACTTTGATACAAGGGCTGTGTAGCAGATCTAACATAATGTTAACATTTCTACACCTTCGCAATACACCAAGTTCTTCTTACTTTGTTATGAGCTATTTTAACTTAACACTTTGAATTAACACTGTCAAAGTGAATCACCACTAAAGTAAGAAGCAGTCTCTGAACGGTTATTCTATAGGAGATAGAACAGGTGATAAAATCGGTAAAACAAGTGTTTCTGCATGTCTAGCGACTCAGAGAGGTGATAAGGTGATGAGAGGGTGAAGAAGTGCAGTGAAGAGCGATGGAGGGGAATCACATGCTCTCTCTCTCTCTACCTCTCTCCTGGTGGGTGCAGTTGACAGTACATGCGTGCGCTGCTCGCGAGGATAGGAAGCCCTGCTAGAGGCAGGTTCATATCAGGAGCACTTGACAACAATAGCACACTATGAAGAGGCCCAGCTGTAATAAGTTCTTTGTCGGGTCCTTCCAGCTCCACCACATCACATCATTACTCATCCTGCTAACTAATTTGCTGGTCGGCATGGCAACCACCGTGGACCCAAGCCAAGAAGCAAGACCGGAATCTCAATGGCTGGAGAAAAAGAGTAAGCAGGAAAGAAAGAGAGAGAGAGAGAGGGACAGAGAGAGAGAGAAAGAGAGAAAGAAAGAGACAGAGAGTTTCCAAGTGCCCTCCATGACCCTTCACTGTCCAGCAATCCAATAATACAGACTTTGTGTAGTTCAAAAAAGGCAACTATTTTTCTCATTCAAAAAGTAATTGATGAATAATTTATTTATTAGCAGACTGCTCTTTAAAGATTTTATAGACAGTGAGAGAAAACAAGCATTCACTTTTGTTTAATAATCTTCCAGCACAAAAATCCTCTTCAAATTCATGCACACGTCTTTTGACTTCGTATTTACAAAAAAGTTTATACATTGAATCTAAGTTTTTTAAACCATGAACAAAGATATGTTCAAAAAAAAAAACTGCATTTACTGTGGAAAAGGGATTCAGACATCAGACATGTTAAAATCCTTGTCCTCACAACTTAAAATCCTGCAAAACTTTCAAACAATAGATCATCTAGGCCATGCAAGCATCCTTCCAGTTTTTTAGAAGGCAGTCTTTACCTTTGAGAAAACATCAGTGTTTTGGAAGTAGGTTTGACTATTTGCTTGTTGAATCTTCCTACCTCTGATAAGCATTGAATCTCCTTTAATATCTCCCAGTACATTGCTCCATTTATGTTTCCTTTTATTATGTGTAAAACCTTAGCAATGCTTGCAGGGAAGTATCCTCATTTAAAAGGTTTGTACCTTCATGCTTTACAGTGGATATGGTGTTCTTGGGCTCTTAGGTGCAAACCTTCTTTCTCCATTCATGATGAGCTGAATTATTGCCAAAGAGTTCTAATTTTGTCTGTCCAGTGTACATTCTTCTGATTCATCTAAATATTGAAGAAATAGAGAGGGTTGTGGTGCAGTGCAGTTTGCCTGTTGTTCCTGCTGCTTTAAGGTCTTCCTGCAACTCTTTACAAGTGACTGTTGGCTCTTACTTTCCCTATAATTAATATGAGAGCAAGGTGCACAACTCCTCTGGGGACATTTAGCCGCGGATTAATTTACTTTTCACTTGTGTGTTTTGAGATAAGTTTTGCCAACAGGAATGTTCAAGGTACTTCCTAAAGCTCTGTAGCTTTTTCCATTCAAAAGGTGTTTAATAAAATTGTCATTTCATGAACAGATTCCGATGCCAAATAATGGTGATTATGCTTTAAATCTATATTGTTCTCCTCATTTGTCATTTCTGGAATTCAAATGTAAAATAGTAGTTTAAAACTTTGAAATCTGATTATACCAGTGCTTTGGTTAAAGTAAGGTCCAGTAACTCACATTAGAAAGTGCCTCATGTGGTCAGGCCCTGATGGGGGTTGGGGGTTACATGCGTGTGTCCATGCAGGGTGTGTGGAGGCATGCAGGACATGGCTCGGTGGGTGTGCACTGCAATCCGGACGGCTCGATTGGGTCCGGGAGAGCGGGTCAGTGTCGGCCGGTCAGCAGCTGCCTCCTGGCCGCGGTCCCACGCTTCCCAGGCTGGGGGAGGATTGACAGCTCGGTAATAAAATCAGCCACCCTGGCTGAGCTCAGAGCAGAGCCCATTGTTCTGGGGCCAGACCCGCTGCTGCTGTTTACTCTCTCCCATATGCATTATTCAACGGCCCAGGAGCTCCCAGGGAAAAGGGGGCCCCATTCAGGGAGCCTCTTGCCCTTGTTTTGTTTTGCTAATTTTCAATTAAAATAAACCACGGGCACTGCAGAGACAGAGAAAGAGAGCGTGAGGGAGAGATAGTTTCCCCCCCACTATTTACTGTGTGACGTCTAAGGGGATTAGGGCCGATCACATAAATGACAATAAAACGCTACTTATAGAGTATTATGTCGGTGACATATCTGTTATTTCACATAAGGGGTTAGCATGGGGCAATGAGAAGCGACGCTGTTTCAGTATACTTAAGCCTTGATACTTGGTGTGACGGCTGAATACCTGTCACAAACTAATGAGGCTGTGATTATAATCCATGCAACAGTTTGCATTCTTATGGTTTAAGGTACTGATCCCTACAAGCATAACAGTATTATGTCGTATTTGCATTATTCACCATGTAAACCTATGGTGCACTTAAACTATGAGTGACTGTTTATCCTCCAACAGCAACATCCAAACTTTGGCACAAATTAGTCTGAATGTCATGACCAGTTAAATGATACGTCACTGATAATCAGTACATTTGAAAGGATCAACAGCTGCTGTGAGTAAGGACACATTTCACTGGCTGCTGACTCAACAGGGCCTGAGACTTAATGACCCCACAGGCCATTAAATATCAGTAACCCCGGCAGGTCAACTCTGATCAATAAGTGCACCGATAGGCTTTTATTGTTTGGCTTTTTTCACACAGGAGGGGGCTACAATAACCCAGTGGGGCTGTGCACAGATGTAGTGACAGTGGGGAGTGAGGGAAGTTAAAGATTCACCACACATCTGTTCTTCTGCCACGAAGCGGACACTCAGGCACCTACCCCTGCTGCTGCTGCCTGCCCATGGCCTGTCTCTCTGTACGTCTGTCTTCCTGTCATCTATGCCACATATCTGCTGCCCACCTGCCTCTCTGCTAACCTGCCGGTGCCAGGTCTGTCTCTGTGCTCGCCATCCTGCTAGGTTGGTAAGCTCTAAAAATAAAATAAAAACTGAGCAAAATCACTTGTTGCAGTCATGAAAAAATTAAAACTCTCTGGATGCTTTAGATTAGTGTGAATCACTATTTACCTAGCCTTTAGACAGCTAAGCTAAATGATTAAGATTAGGCACTTATTGGAATCTTGCAAAACAAGTATGATCATTTAAAAATATATCCGTGTGCCAGCAAATACCATCTGACTGACTACTGCTTTGTTGAATACTGAAGGGCCAGCAGGGAAGGTGTGAGGAGACTGCCACAAGTGCTTATTTACTTTCATGAATCAGTCTATTGGACTATACCTGCTGTCGCTTGTCCAACCTTCAATAAACTAGAACATTTTCATGAAACTAGACACTGGTGAAAATGAAACTTCCAACGGCCATTTCTAATTTAGAACATCAGAAAAAAGAGAATGTCTTTTCTCTCAAGACTGAAACTTCTTATAACTCTTCCTCTATATGGCGTCCTTCCCATGCACCATAGAAACACAAGGTGGATTTTATACAGTAACATGAAGGAGACGTGAAGAGAGTGAGAAGAAAGAGTGAGAGTGGGGATGAGCGACAGACACTGAAGCATGGAGGAGTGATCCAGAGAAAGGGAGAGAGGGGTAAGGGAGAGTGGAGAGGAGAGGGGAGAAGGGCCTCTTGGCCTTGCTGAATAGCTCTGAATCGCTGCTGGGTGCAGGTGAACACTCCAGGCCTCGCACCTGCCCCCTTTGTTCCTGACTGATGGCTTTACGGCGAGGAGGAACCGTCTGCCTCGTAAAGCCAGCAGGCCGTGCGTAGTAAACGGTAACTGCTGTCCGAGCATTGTGTGAAGATGTGAGCGTATTTGTGCATATGTGTGGGCCACCTTGCTTGATAAAGCTGAACAGGCAGATTAGACCATCTGAGAGCATCCCACCTCACGGACACTACAAGAAAAGCATACACAGAGATTAGAGACAGATGCACAGGAACAGGATAACATTATTCGATTTATGAAACTAAAACGCTAGTGACACTTAAAGGGGAATTTTTCAATATTTCTATAGAATTAAATTGGTAAGATAACAGTAACAGTAACTGTAACAGGAACCAGACATCCCATGCATTTAATGCCTCTAAAAGCTACAGCACAAAGAGTTATTACACAAAATGGATACAGATGCAAATTTTTGTTTTATTTATTTATTCTTTTTCTGATTTACCACTATTTTATGATTTATCACTTGTGCATGTTCAGTGGTCATTTTGGATAGTAAATAATATTTGTGTTGTAAACCACGACTGTGCACTATTTCACACCAAGACTGAATAATGGAGACAGTTTGAAACATCTGATGAATGACTCTCTAAGGAAATTAGACCACTCGCGGTTTACTCATTTGAACAATCATACAGACCATAAAGACCCGAGAGTGTTCTTTCCACCACTTCCAGTGTCTGATTTCGCACTGTTAGTGACTGTGTGGTGTTTACAGTGCTACTTCTTCACTTCCCAGTCTCACATTACTGCTGCCTCACACACACACACACACCCTGCCTAAATGATTTCAGTTATACAATAAAGAGAAAAGTTTAAATCTTCTCTAGTATTTTCATATAAAAAGAGAGAAAGAACACTTAACCCAATAGCAGCATTTCAAAATTAGCAGATGTTATTCATTTGAAGGACTGCTCTGCAATTTCTCTCAAGTACATTATTGTGTGCTAGGCGTGTGTAGGCACTGACAGGCAGTAGAGTCCCTTCAGCTCATTGAGGCCTTCAGTGGACACGAGGAGTCAAGAACTATAAAAATAAGCACCTACATTAACGTTTAATTTATTCCGTTTTAGGCTATCATGCAGTATCTTACTGATAAGAACCAAATTATGTGACGAAAAGGAAAGCTATAAGCAGCTTAGTGATTTGATTTTTTCTAGAAACCAATTACCACACGAGAAATAGATCATTATTTTTTCCTCAAGCAGCCTGGCTTATGGGGGCAGGAGCAAAGGTGTCCACCAAATGGATGGGAAGGGGTGCCCCCCCCCCCCATAGAGAGGGGCAACAATAAAGACATAATCATCTCCCCTCAACTTTTCCTATCCAACTTTCAGATTTTAATTTGCTGTCTGTGAAGTGCTACCTAATTTACTTTCGCCGTGTCCCTTCAATGCACCATTGTTGTGGCTGCCGGAGCTCAGAGCTTCCTCTCTTAGCTCACCTCGCCGTGAAATTGGTTTAATGAAGCTGAAAGGTATGAAGCTCGCACAACACTGTAGATTCCAGCGAGGCTGCTTCACCCCCCACCACCCCACCCCATCCCATCCCACCCCACCCCATGCTCGCATTACATCCACGTTTTATCAAACTGCGAATAAAAGACTGCTATCTCCCCCATTACATCGGTGGATATTACTGTCCCTTTCAGAGGGCTAACGGCTAACAGTAAGCTCCCAGGAACAAGGAGGGCCAACTCTGAGAGAGGGGCGTCTGCTGTAATGACTGGGCTAATGAGAGGGAGCCACGTCGGTGTGTTTTGGTGGCAAAAAAGAGGAGCTAGAAACTAGTAAAAGTTGTCCAGGAGAGGTCCACTGGCCATCACGCATCACACTGCGACCATGTGAGACCATGGGAATCATGTTACTGTTTCTCCTGGGTGTGGGCCTTGTGAGAAAAGAAACGGAAATCCAGGGAGATTGTTTTGGGTTTCTGTGTGTGTTTGTGTGTGTGTGTGTGTGCCTGTGTGTATATGTGTGTTTGAGAGAGAGAGAGAGAGAGAGAGAGAGAGAGAGAGAGAGAGAGAGAGAGCGAGAGCGCATGCGTGTGTGTGTGTGTGTGTGTGTGTCTCTCTTATATTATATGATCCTGCAATTGGTATATCATTTACAGCTCCTTGGCCCCTTTTCGGACAATTGCATGAAAATGCATCCCGTAACTGAATATTCAGGTCCCTACTGGTTACTGCTAGTTTCAGCCCTGTTTCAGAGACTTTCCAGGTAACTGGAGGGGGAAAATTGGGTGTGGGCATGTAGACTATAAGAGACAGACATATCAGGGCTTTTAGAGACATATGAGAGACGCTGAGAGACATATCAGGGCTTTTACGCTGTACGCATAGCAACACCTCTGGTGTGAGAGGAGCTGTGGGTGTGTGTTCTAGGAGTCTGTTATACAGGGCCTGTGGGAGAAGTGAGGAAAAGAGAGGCTAGTCCCAAAGGAAGCTCCGTTGCAGACAGCCCTAAGAAAGGAGATGAGAGAGATGAGCAAAAGTCTCTATGGGTGGACCGGAATAACACGCACATTACAATCAATTACCAGCAAAGGTTTATGTGGCTGTCAAGGATCAAAGGAATATACATTTCAGCAGTGTGTGTAAACTCTGTGTGAGACTGCAGCTCAAGGCACAAACTGCTTTTGACATTTCAAGCATGCCTCACCGCTAAGCTTGCAGCACTTCTCCTCTGAAAGAGAGATGGCGATGAAAAGAAGATAACATCTAAATTGTCCGTTATCATCTTATCATTGGCTGTGCACCACTGTGCAGCAGCCAGCCATCTTTTAAGAACAGAAAATTGCTGTGGATTCATCTGTTGTGCATAGAAATGGGGGGGGGCAGTTCTTGCAGGACATTACACACACACACACACACACACACACACACACACACAAAAGAAAGTGAGCCTAATTGTACTGTTAAACTATACTGTTTAGCCTTTGGCTGTGCCAAAGCAATGGAAGTTTAAGCCAGTAGATGCAATTAGGAGCATGACTCTAAAGGCGTGACATCTTACATAGAGGGCAAGAGGCCCATATAGAGTCTTATGCATGTTTTGTTGATTTTCTTAGTAAAAATAAGTTGTTACATCGTATACAATGAACAAACTCAATTATTTCAACAATTTTAACAAAACATTTTGTACAGTTTCTATTTTTTGCGTTTAACACAAAAATCTATAAAATATCAAATGAGACATAACTTTTGCACAGGTCACGTTTATGTTTTATTATTTCCCAACATACGAAATTGGGCAAAGCAGAAGGTGTGTTTCTTTCACAAAATAAAAATAAATATCATTATATACAATATATTAAAAAATTCCATCGGACCCCCCAGGAAGGAATTGTGCTCCACAGTGCACAATATCCAGAATAATGCGATTTAACTTCTCAGATTATTTGGATGCAGTACTGCTGCCTTCCACTGGTGGGAGCTAAAAAAACAGGATTCAGTCCAGACACTCTGGACTTCTCAGTACTAAAAACACCACTTTTGCAAAAATAAATAAATAAATAAACAAAGAAACGCATTTACGTTCAGGACTACGCAAAGGATTGATGGTTTATAACATGCCGATAATGAGGTCTGTTCCAATATCGCCATGGACAGGCAGGATTGGGCTGGAGTTTTGTAGTCTGAGGCTGTGAGAGGGGCCTTCCACTGGACAAACAGAAACAGCGCACGTTGGGAGGGCAGGTCTGGGGGCCTCTGGTAGAAACCAACAGCAAAACCAAACCTTAATGCCCAAAACAAATGGAGTAATATCAAATAAATAGAGCTGACAACACACAAGTGTGGCTCCTCTCGCCCACTCTTTTGTTCCATTCTAAACACTGAAGCTGGACAGCCGGGGGAAGGGTGGTGGTGCTGGTGTTGGGGGGGTTTGGTGCAGGGCGGGTTGTAACAACTAAACAACAGCACTTTACTTAAAGCTGTGCTGTTCAAATTTATTTAATGCCTATAAAGTTGATCTGTAACATAGTTTTTCCCTTAAACCTTCCCATAAAATGTTAATACCTTTATTTGTTCTAAGGTTGGAACTAACACATTTAAACCTCACATTCATGAGTATGTGATTATTACCGCTTTACCAGCTCAATAACACAAACCATGCTTATTCAGAAAATTTAAAAGTTTGTGAAGATTTATTCTTAGCCCCAACTGTGATAGGTAGGAAACTTCAGTTAAAAGTTGTGTCGGTTACTCGGTTACACAAAAAATGAAAACATAATTGAAAAAAAAAAAAAACAGAATGAAAAAACTTTGATATGATGGAAAAGTTATTTTTAGGAGGGATCACTCCCCTCCTGAAATTACTTGTAAATTCTATCAGCTTTAACTAGTCTGTTATTGTGTGTCAACTGTTGTGTCAAATGTTACAACTGTTACATGTGTGCGCTGCTCCACTATGCCTTTTAAATTGCCCCTCTGGGGTTTTTTGAATTGAAACACTCATGATTGATGAGTCCAAAAAAAATCTAAGTCTTTATCAATGCCTAGGAGCACAGTACAATCTAGAGCTTAGAAATGAAAAGTGTTTAGTACTACTAGGATCACGCTGTCCCTCCAAACTGGATGGAAGAGCGAGGAGGAAACTGGTCAGAAGTATATGGCAACTGTGAAGCAGTTATCAGAATTCATGGCAAAGAGTGGTCACTGTGGGCATGTGACAATAGCACAAGTCCTCCACAAAAGTGACTTGTATGGGAGGGTTGCAAAAGAGAAAGGTTGTGTTGAGCTTTGCCAAAAACACACTATTTCTGAGGCCAAGTGGAAAAAAGGTGTTATGGTCAGATTAGACCAAAATTTAACTATTTGCCTTCAACACCAAATGGAACATCTTGTGAAAAGCTAATACAGACAGCACCATTCCTACAGTAAAGCATGGAGGTGGTAGCATCCCGCTATAGTGGTGTTTCAGCGCATCAGGGACTGAGACACTTATCAGGATAGAAGGAAAAATGGATGGCCAAAATTATTGAGAAAAACCCGCTACCCTCTGTCAAGAAGGTTTACCACCCAGCATAGCAGTGACTCAAAGCACACAGCAAAACTGACCACATAGTGGCTAAAAGAGAAAAAAGTGAATGTCCTACGTGGCCTAGTTGGAGCCCAGACTTAAACCTAATTGAAAATCTGTGGAATGACTGGAAGATTGCAGTGCATCATTGGTCACCATCCAATTTGACAGTCTAGATATGCAAAGTTGGTAGAGAAGTATCAAAACAGACTCAAGGTAATAATTAAAGCAAAGGGTGTTTCTATCATATTTTTCACATACATTGCACTGAATAGAAATGGAATGGACAAGTGGACAAAAATGTTTTTTGGTATGCACCTTCATTTTAGGCTGTGAAGCACCAGAATGTGAATATTTTGAAGGAGGTGATTGTTTTCTAGACCCACTGTATTAAAGGGCCCTCTCACAGAAAAGTGAATTTCCCCCAGTTTTTTTAACATGAAAAAATTAGGTGTAGTATGTAAACGCTGATAAAGTTTCAATGTAATGTTCAAAATTAAATGGAAACAAAGCTGCAAATTTAGCCTATTTTTTTTAGCCATAACTGATGTTATGGAAACCAGTCCATTTACATATATTTGCTATTCATTTTACAGCAGTTTAGCCCCACTTATTCACATTGAAGTTATAAAGACTGTTTCAGCCTGAACTGCAGGACTGCTTTTTGAAGCAATCAGAGGACAGATCACTTACATATATCAGTCTTACAGGCACAGCATCATAAACAGCTTGTTAAGTTCAAAGATATAAAGAAAAGATGGAAAATGGTCATGTAAAATGAACTGTTGATACGTAACTCACACAAACACTAGATATAGCAGTTCTAATTCTATTATAACAATTTGATTACAATACAATAAGATTATAACAGTTAGATTACTAGTTTGTAGAGCTAGCATTCTCTTTTTCAAGTGCATGCTTGAAGCAAAAGGATCTGGTCATGTGACACGATGTGAAATACAATACAATTAAATACTATTGTAAAATAAATATTGTATGTATTTGATTGTATAGTACTTGAACTGTTATATAGCTGTACTGAAGAAATAACATGACCACATACAGCTACCACTACCTTTGTTATTATAATTATAAACTAATAGTAGCAGTAATAATAATAATAATAATAATAATAACAACAATAATAATAATAGCAATAGCAATAGCAATAATAATAATAATAATAATAATAATAATATGATGATGATGATGATGATGATGATGATGATGATGATGATGGTGATGATGATGATGGTGATGATGATGATGATTGTTGTTGTTGTTGTTGTTGTTGTTGTTGTTGTCATTATAATGAAGCTTCCTTTCAAATCCCTGAATAATCTCATATTGGACACTATTGTGCTGATCTACTTATCCCCTGCCTCTGAAACTGTCATACGCACACACACAGACACAGAAACACACACAGGTGCACAAACATGCACCTGGAAGTGGGGACATACACCTGGCCTGCTGCAGCCTCCCACCAAGAAGCCCTGTAGTGTTTCACACTCAGACAACATAAGTCTAAACTAACTAACATACACGCACACGCACACGCCCACTCCCCACAGGCAGTCCAAATCCCCCTGAGACAGCCTGCCGTGAGCTAATGAGGAATTAGAGAGGACTAGGATAGCTTTACTGGGTTTACCTCATGAGAATGACTCACAGGAAGACCCAGGGGCTGCAAACACACACACACACACACACACACACACACACACACACACACACACACACAAATACATACACACACATAAATGCACTCGCACACACACACACACACACACACACACACACACACACCCACCACACA
>JBBIGA010000032.1:1716887-1750339 GCA_037576975.1 Alestes dentex | reverse complement strand
AGAGAGAGAGAGAGAGAGAGAGAGAGAGAGAGAGAGAGAGAGAAAGAGAGAGAGAGAGAGAGAGAGAGAGAAAGAGATAAAGAGAGAGAGTAAGAGAGAAAGGGGCCTACATGAAAGCAAGCTCTGCTTTCTTTCCTCAAGAATCACTGAGGTAATGCCACCATGAAACGAAAGACCCCTAAATGAGAAAGCCTGGAAGATGCCAAAGATGATTTGTTTTAATCCAACATAACACAAACAGCACTTTTCTTTATGGTACTTTTAAACTACATTTAACCAAGATCTCCATAAAACACAAACATTAATATCTTAGCCAGGCTTAACCACTAAATACAAATATATCATTTGTTCAAACAGTTACATCAAAGGTTAATAGAAATTATTCTTGGCTTATTATGTAGAGTTTCATAAAACCTTAGTATGGTTTAAGAAGGTTTTTTTGTTTGGGTTATTCAGGGAGCCAAAAGTGTTTTCTCTAATGAATCTGTCCCAAAGAATCAATACTGACATCTTCAGTTTTATTGGTCTATCCTGTTAGCATCCACTTAGACACTGGCAAAGAAACTGGTACTCTGGTAGGGCCCTCATCTGAAATCCTTTGAAGTAATGCTGGAAAGGTCAACCCTGGGCATGGCTCTTCTGGAATGCAAGTCATACCTAGAGCACATCAGGGCCTCACACACACTACCTCCACCTCGTGTGCAACAGCTCTGAGCGCCTCAATCTGTGTGCCATAGAGAAAACAATGCAGGGTAATGGCTCCACAGAGAGGAGTCCAGTTAACCCAATCAGCAGGGGAATCATCTGAAGAGCAGGGGGCTTCAGACTTACTGATTGCAAGGTGATTTACCAACTGGGATAATGACTCAGCTGGTCATAGACTGACATGAGAGCACCAGGCTTCTGAGGAAAAAAAATATTCAAGACAGCTCACCCATGGCCTACATCATTCACCTGCCAGTGGCTGCTTCCATCCAGATTGTCGATACCTGCTCTTGAGAGATGCTAGCATGACCACCAGTAGCTTATTGCAGATTTAAGACCACCCCATTCATTCCCCATCACAAAAGGTGAAGAGAAAGTGACCCAGCAGGCTGTTTCCCACAGCATGGAGAACAAACAGTGGGCAGGGAAAAACTCGCTGCCTGCTGAAGGCTACAGAATAGGTGGGAAAGGTAAGCCCCAAAGTTTTTTCAAATGGTAAGTATGTGTGGGTCAGTGTGTATGTATGTGTGTGATGGGAGGGTGTACAACATCGAGGGTAGAGAGGAGCAGTTCTTTGAAGTGTAGAATTCACCTTGGGTCTCCAAGGGCAAAGGAAGGGCAGTACAAGAATGAAGCACCTTCATCAAAGTCAAACGATGGCTTTGTGGGATAGAAATGCATGGCCTGAGGATGAGCCTTCCATGTCTACAGACCATTCAGACATTAACTTCAGCACCATCTCAATGGAAGTTCTGCTGGTACACAGGAAGGGTTATGAGCTTCAGTCAGAACAAATCACAATGTCAGACAGTTTAATTAGAAATGCTTTGCTGAAGTGTGTCTTGAATATGTGCAAAGAAACATAAATTCACAGAAATTTGGCAGCAGCAAACATGACTACCAACCACTTTTTGTAACTGTAGTTTGAAGAACACAGTTCCACCTTGGCTAGCTGAAATGCTTTGAATTAAAAAGACATAATATTTGACACGCCTGACCAATATCTATGCAGAGCAGTGCAATTTTTTTTTTTACATAATTTGAAACCTCCATTTGTCTACACTGTGTCAAAATGTAATGATTAATGGACCTTCTTGTTTTGCAAATTTACTTATTGGAATTATAATGTTCCAAGATGTAATTTAACTCATATATGCTCTCTAAGACACAATGTTCAACATAATTGTTGGTCAGCCCATCATATGAGGGATGACTATTCATTTGTATAATTATTTTCTGTTGATCACTTTGATCTTGCCCCAAGAGGAATTATCAAAGGTTTGGTGATACAGTGCCTTCAAATTAAATTTCTGAAAATGTACTTTTCAACAAAGTAAAAAAACTGTTGGTAAATGTTTTAATAATATAAAATAGCTACATGTGGCTTCTGAGTTTTCAAAGCAAGTAGGCCAGAATCCAACCTTACAACCAGCAAAAGGTCTCAGGCCTCAGATTGTCATTTCTCGAAAAGTTTTCTCTTAAGTACTTTTAGAGGCATTAAATGCTTTAGACATCAGATTCTTCAACTATTGTGAACAGCAACTTACTCAGATAATGATAGACCAGGTTAAACTTTAAGAATAAGAACAGAAATCATGAAAAAAAAACATAATAATAGTAATAATCTTACCCCAATCTAGATTATCAATCAGTTTGTTTATCTAAAGTTTGTACAGTTAGCCTAACTTTAAAGTGGTTTCATGTTTGATTTATCATTTACTTATTGTGAGTTATTCAGTAACTACTGTGTACTTTATATGTAAGTTATGTGGTTAGTAAGGAACTGGTTAAAAAGTTAGGTATTTCCAGACTTTTGATGTGCAGTGTACATCCACAGAGGAAAAAAAGAAGACACACTAGGATCATGGGTGTTAGGAGTAGGACTGGGGGTTATGGATGGACCTTTGGAGGGCTGAGTGGGTCTATTTGGCCCCCAGCAGCATAGTGTTCTCCCCATGTTCCCCAACAACCCCCCACTCTTCCTCTACCCCATCCCTCCCCGCCCCCGGGCTTTGTGCCGCCTGAGCCGAGCTCCTCCCTCTTCTGTCACCCGGCCATTCCGCTTTGCTTAGCACACACAATGGGCGCTCAGTGCTCAGCCTCCTGACGCTGCATTCTGCCTGCGCACCAGGGAGAGAGAGATGGGCCAGGGGGCCTACCAACAAGGGGGAGGTAGGCAGCAAAGGCAGCACTAGTATGCATCATGTGACTAAATGCCATCCTGGGACCCCCCTGGCCCCCTTGGCACCCCCTCTCCCTAGTACCCTGCACACACAGATGGAGCGCACAAAACAAGTTGCCATTTGAGCAAACCATGGCACTCGGCAGAAAAACAAGCCTAAACAAACAAGTGTCCCTCCATGGTGGATTGCACAGTGAACAGTTGCTCTGGTCCAGACTACAGCAGCTCAACTGAAGCATGACTGAGCCTAGCTACACATGGGTCCTCACTTTATCCATAGGCTGGGCCACCGGGCACTCAGCCCCCACGGAATTTTAAAACCTGGCCCTTCGAGACTTTGCTTGGAAAATTAATCCACAACGCGGGGGTGAGAGTGTTCATTTGGAACAATTAAAGCATTTCACGCACCCCCACCCCCCACCCCTTGACAAATCAATCCAGAAAAAGCAAATTTTCAGAAGCCATTGGTCTTTGTGAACTGTCTGACAAGTGAAAATAATGGTTATAGACTCATAAAGTTTATAAACTACAAGAAACAATAGTTTATAGAGAAACGTTCATGTTTGAGAAATTCATACAAAGAATGCAAAGTGAGGACACGAAAATATTCATATTCACCTCTCTCCTCTGAGATCAAGTTTGTAAACTCCAAGAATTCAGGTTTTCAGATTTGGGTGGTTGTCAGTGCTTATAGCTTATTGTTCTTTGTTTTCAGCTTATTTTAATTCTGAAATTTGTCAACACTACTCCCCGAGGCAAAACCACAGTGCCTATTCCCAAGATTCATGCTTGTGTTTTTTGAACCAGTCAAATACATGTTTTTGATTCAAACAGAATAGGTATGAATGGCAGAGCGTTTAAATATTTACATGTAATTGCCGCCAGAGAAGTCACAATGGACTCCTCTCATACTGTGTGCATATGATCCTTATCAGATTTCATGATTCAGTTTTCAGTGCAATTATATACTTATAATGATTTCTTTCATTTTTCTACATCTGTGCTTCTGCAGAAACAGAACCATTTGGTGTAATACAAGGCATGCGTGTTCCTCAGTATAAATATTTAAAAGAATAGTAATCGGTAAGTCGGAACTCTTTGTTTATGAGAAATCTGCAGCAAGAGGTCTGAAGTTTTCATGATTTGTTGAGTTTTGATGAGTATTGGCTAGTTGGTTAACAATGATAAAGACGCATGCAGAGTATTTAGGAAAAATCTAGCACTGAGTTATTCATACCGACTCTGAATTTGATTATTTTGTGCATGTAAACACACTCTGACAATTAAACACAACATCTGGAATTGTTAAGTAATTAACTACAAAGTGTTTGCTATGTAGTGAACTGACTGGCGGCATAAGGCTATGGAATTCATTGTTAAGACATTGAGCAGCACTACAACATTGCTGATTAGGGAACACAATGTTTGAATGCGATATACAACACATTCTACGGTACATATAGACTTACACTAATACACAATAGTAGCACAGTAATTACAGATTACATACACAAGTACACTCACACACCTTTAAACACTTACATTTAATCCTAGCAGCAAGCCTTCGCTCCCAAATCTGTTCCACACACACATTATAGAGACATTGACCTTTAAGACTGTGTCAGTATAAAATGATCAGTTAAGCATCATTTAATATTGGTTGAATGGTCTTTATATGAAGTTAAACTAACCAGCTCTTCAACATCATAAGTTTGTTCATAGTGAATTTATCAAGTCTTTCTGTGGCAAATACAGGGTGATGCCCCAGCCTTTTGCACATGATGAAGTGCCTACAGGTGCATGCTCTCTAGTCTATCCAAGACATCTGTGGCAGAGGGGCAAAGTGCTGTCCGCCTCACACACTCACGCGCACACACACACAAAGAGATGGTTCTTGCCAAACACTATCCTTACACTGTCATGCTACAATGCTAAGGCATGAACATATGTAAGAAATAGTGTGTGTGTGTGTGTGTGTGTGTGTATGTGTGTGTGTCTGTGTGTGTATGTGTGTGTGTGTGTGTGAGAGAGAGAGAGAGAGACAGAGACAGAGAGAGAGACAGAGACAGAGAGAGAGAGAGAAAGAGCTTGGAGGAGGGTTCAGATAGACTTTCAAAGCCCCTGCTTATTCGTCTATATTTCACACCACAGTGACATCTTAAAGGCCAGACAGGCCTGGCTGCTTTACTCTCTCTTTGACATTCGGAGGAAAACAGAGGGAACTGGGACAGGACAGGAGGGGGGCTCAAATTTATGCAAATAACCCCCAAAGGCCAGCCGAATTTTATGGGACTAGAATTTAGTTCATCCAACTTGAATAATCAAATGTGGGAACAAAAAAAATCCCCTTACTGCTAACTCCACTAGCTATAACCTTTTATCTCACTCCTCAAATCAACAGTCATCCCTGCTCCCATCAACTGAACCTCTAGTCAGAGACAGCAACAGGATGAACAAAGGGCGACTTGGGGAAAATGCTAACGGAGTAGGGAGGTTGAGGCGTCCTGAAGAAGGCAGAGAGAGAGAGAGAGAGAGAGACTTCATACCTGATCAGGCAGAGCGGTGGGCTCCTGATTACGACACCATTTTCCCAGCAGGCCCCCAGCCTCATCCGGAGCTGCTGAATATGGAACAGAGTGGCCAGCCAATCCCCACGTTACTCTCTCTCACCTAATGGCAGAATTAAGGCCATTTAGAGCTATTTTCTCATAGTTTATAGGCTTTTCAGAACAAGCTCCACCATGACAAGACTCCACTCTGTATTATAGTGTGGGAGGTCTGGCATGCGATGCTGCAGAAAGCACCATGTGACAGAAAATAGCATTACACCAAGTTAGAGAGAGCGGTGTATTCTGACAGGACCTGAAAGCATTCCAGCCTAAAAGTAGCTGTTCATACACTAAAATCAAACAAGGACACTGCGCAAAAGCATGATATTCATATCTGGCTCAAGGCATACTTTGTGACATTGTAGACCTGTCGCTGCATAGCAATGCTCTTTCGGCATCTTTCTATCTCAAAGTATAAGGTTTTAATATTCAAAAAATATGTATCATGCCAGTGCACACAGTATATATGAAAGCAGTTTATAGTCACTCTGAAGCAGCCACTCTTTCTGCACAGTCATTCATTGACTTTCTGGTCTTATTATGACTTTGAATGGATTAGAGGGGCCAGCACAAGGGTTATGACTCTTGAGAGGACCTCGAGGACCGGCTGGACAAATCCCCTGGGCTCTGTCAAACTTCATTAAAGATATTAAGACAACACTACATCTTGCTACTGTGTGCATCCCCAGAAAACATACCATTACTGTCATATAACTCCATTTAAACTAACAGCTGGAATTTTCATTGCATGAGCATTTCATGATGAATGGACCATTAGTAAGGTTATTGAATTATTTTAAAAATCAGTAAAACATTAATTGATAAAATGTTGTTACATCAATGTACATGAAAGATTAAAGATTTCCCGTCTCCTATGAGATTACCACCTTTTCAGAGGTTTTGTATGTCTTCTATGGCATACAGTGGCATTCATCATGGCTGGAATTCTCATAGCAAGCAGTGCTCTTTAATAACAATAGATATAATGGTAATGGTAAAGGTAAACTGGCCCCAAACATTTAGGTCCATTTGCTTTTACACAAAGCCCAGCAGAGAGGAACACTTAATAAAAAAATATATTTTATGAAGTTAATTATGCCACACATTTCCCCTCAAATGAAACTGTAAATAAAGAGTTTGGTTATATGCATGAAAAGTAATTTTCATAATATTCCAGTGAAAGAGGTTTTACACTGAAATTTTTGTGCTTCTAAAATTTAGTGATTAATTAACCATTTAAAAAAATAAATGATTGTTTTTATTATTATTGTTGTTGTTGTGTTAAAAGGGGTTGTTGTGTATGGTTTACGTGTAATACCTTTATATACTGCGGGATGAACATTTTTGATAGAATTAAAGTAACTGACAAATTACAAAAATTTAACCAGTAAGTAAACTGGTCAATGTATATAATATGTATAATAGAATACTAAACTCTAAGTTACAACTTAGACGTTCTATGAACTTAAAATTTGTCAACCACAATTATTTTGTTAAATTAGTGTATTTAATTTTTTAGCTTAAGTATTTGTAATCTTTTAGTGCCCATTTTCAGTTTGCAAATAAAATAGTCTCTTTTTTATTCATTTATGGAGAGTTAGAAGGCAATAATCTGCTGTCAATCACTCTTAAAAATAAAGGAGATATAAATCGTTCTTTAGTGCAATGTCATAAAAGAAACTATTTTGGTTTCCTACACCACATGGTGGATGGTGTTAAAGAACAATTTCTGTATATAACATACAAACATAAAGAACCTTTATAATGTCTGAAGAACCTCCACATGAGGAAAAAGTTCTAATAATAATTAAAGTCTTTTTTCTCTAGAACCCTACTCAAGAGCTACGTATGAACCTCAGTTTTTCAGAATGCTTGCTCTTGGTAGTGTGTGAGAAAGTGAGTGCAGAGATTTTCTGCCTGGGTGCTACTGAGGGTGCCATCCATGCTCCATCGCACACAGGACTGAGGTTGTTGGTGGGCTGAGCTGCTGGAGCTTTTTCTCCAGAGCAAGTGGAGGAGCAGTAATGACCAAAGGCTAAGACATCACCACACTGAGCCACGGATGCAGCTGTACTCACTGAAGACTATGTTTAAGGTTTAACACACATACATACACACACACACACACACACACACACACACAACCTCCCAAGGTTTCCAAAACTTCACAGAATCAGCATAAAGAGGAGTTAGTGGATGGGCCCCATACAAATCCTTTAGCTGCCTTAAATCTCAACTTTGACCTCTACCGTCAGTCAGTTTAGTTACTGCCACTCTGCTTCCCTGCATAAACTGCAAAGCACTCCCAACCAAAGCCCTCTTTTACATCTCATCAGCCTTAGGCGGAAATACTTATGACTACCTGTGTAGAGAGGCTAAATATTCCAGTAGGGACTCAGCACAATACGGTGTCTGAGAATAAATACAACAATGATTTCCTTAACAGTTTTACACAGTTCCAGAGTCCCAGTCTTTAAATGTTATTGAGAACATTCAAAACTTTGCTCACATCAAGCAGTTTTATCAAGAACTCAGAACGTCTGCTATAATCTTTAAAATAAAAGTTTCAAAAGGGTTTTTGGTTTGAACATATGGTTCATATATAGTTTCTCCATTTTTCCAGTTTTACTTTTTCCCCATGCCAACCATAATTTTCCATTGTGTAAACATTTCTTAATGATTGAACTGATATAAATGCTCTAGATTAACTTGCACATTAGCCTGCATCAAGTTAAGAAAAATTCTCCTTCTCTATATAGTTTCCTTTTCATAGATACAAGGTATTGTTACAACAGTATTCATTTTAACCAGACTCTCATAACCAAAGCTTTCTCTGATGATGATAATAAGTCACTGAATTACTCACTTTTTATCAAGGGACATTCAAGAGGCAATTTTTTGTCAGAACATCTGCTACATTCTAAAAAAATAAAGGTTCCTAAATGGCTCTGGGCTTGAATGTACAGTTCTAAGGAAAACTTTAATCTTAAGATCATGTGGAGGATCACAAAAGGTTAAACAGGGGCTTCACACTCACAGATCATTTACAAAAACATTTCTTTAAAGGTACATTCACTTAAAAAGTTCTTTGGGAAAATAAAGGTATTTTTTTCTGTGATGTTGAATTCTTTTTCGTGACTTTGTGTTTAATTATGTGCAGAATGCCTTCTCCTGCAGACCCTAAACATAGTGGTTCATAATTGTTTCCTAGTAAAGACAATGACCATGTATAGAACCCTAACAGTTAAATAGTTCTCTGAAATGAAAAATCTGTTGTATTTGGTTCTTTAAAGAACCTTTAAAATAGTTCTTCATAGCTATATAGCTCAAAAGGGTTAGCTATATGCAAGTCCTTTTTCTTAAGAAAGTGGAATTCTTTAAAGAAACAAATCTTAAGTTTACCCTGGCAGCTAGAGCAAGCAGGATAGTGTATTTAAAATGTGCTTTCTGGATTAAATAAATTCTGTTTTATGAACATTACCATGTAATGTAGCATCTAACAAGTAGCCACATGTAAGAAAGGAACATAAAGATCCAGACCCTGTTATAAAGGAGCATAAAATAACACAGGTCAGGCAATGTGTATGTATGTATGAGAACTTGTTAAACATTACCCTCCATTTAGAAGTTGCATGATAAGAGATGGTTTGAGAAGATATTTCCACGTCACTCAACCTACACATGCACACCTATGCTATGTAATCTGCTGTTAACACACTTGTAGTGACAGGAAGAACAAGAAGCTCAAGAAAATTGCCCCATCAGACAACATGGCACCATATTACTAGGAGGGAACATCACCTTTCAAGCCTAAAGTTTTATGTAACACCTTATGTACGTATAGCCTCCATGGCACAGAGTCAAGAGAGAGTACAGTCAGGTTGAAAAAAACCCCAAAAGATATAAATGGTCAAAAAAAAGAGGAAAAGCCCCAAACTATGGAAGCCTATACCCATTCACATGACAACTTAGGAGAAATGCTTTTTTATGACTCATTCAGGCCCTAAATCACTTCTTTCCCTCTTTTTTCTCCCATCGCCTTGGCTATTAAATCACCATCTTGACCCGTTGACCCAGGGCCTGGGCTGTAAAAAGCCCCCTGCAGGTCACAGGCCTGATTGGAGCATTTGAATATGAAATGGCCTCGGCGGGGCATGGAAACAGCCCGGCAAGGCGAGAGCCACGCTGACCCCCAAGCGAGGGGCCCACCGATCAGTGGTTCAGAGGACAGGGGACTCTGCCTCTTTCTCTCACTCTCTCTCTCTTACTCTTCCTTCCTTCTCTCTCTCCCTCTCTCAGTATGGATTTACTTGGACTTGAGGAGGGAGGAAGAGTGAGAGGGGATGAAGGGATGGAGAGTGAGGGAAAGGAGAAAGAGAAGGGGAGCATTTGAATAAGAGAAGAGGCGATTCCTGTTAGCATGACAAAGGAGGCCGCCATCGTCCCTGATTGGTGTCACAGTGCTGCTCTATAGCTGGCCAGGCCCCCTGGGTGGGTTGATGTGTGGAGCTCAGGCATGTTTATGCATCTGAGGTGTGATATTTGCCAGGGGTGGAGGGACAAGTGGGGAGTGTGCACAAAGTTCCCTCAAGTTTTTAGGGCAAATCTGAGCCAAAAGGACATATGTCCAAATATAACATAACAACAAACCAGATATTTGCCTGAGGTGCCATGGGCTCCTTACAACTCAGAAGCCAAGACTTCTTAACTAAATGGAAAGTAAATAGAGTTTACACAAACCATACATTCACAGGCACCATTGCTTAAAAGTGCACTCTAAGAACTGACTGAAAGTGACAAAATACAAAAGGTTGTCAGTTTTGGTCTTCTTCTCACTGTGCATTTCTGGCATAGGTTCAGTAAAAATTAGTAATAGCAACTTTTTTATATTCATCAATTCAATTTTTTATATTCATCAATTCAATCAATTTTAATTAATGTTAAATGCTAAGATCATATACTTTATAATCTTGTTCACACTTTTCACTCTTTTATCAAACTGACATTTACCCCAGTGCCATAATCACATTTAATCTAAATTTGAAGCACATAACATACTTTTTTACTTTATATTTCTATTTTGATTCATGTTCTTCCCCTATGTCTTGAATTTGCACTTCCATTTCCAAGTTTTATAATTCAGCCATTATCTCGAAATACAGTTGTCACATTAAAAGTGGATAAAGGAATACATTTTTCCATTTAGAAGTTGGTGCATTTTTGAGAAAATCACAACAGCGAATGGTGGTATGGGCTAAACTACTCAATAATGACTCACAGTGACTTACAGTGTGACAAGCCAGGTGTCCAGCCACATGACAAACATCAGTCCAATGCAAAAAACAAATGCCAAGGAACAAACATTATTTAGTCAGTTTTTTTTAACAGGGGGCTTTACCGAGCTTTAAAGACCCTTAAAGCCATTTTGATGAGCAGTGCCTCAAGGCAAACCTGCAACACCACACAATACAATTGATGAAACTAAAGGCAGACAAGGAAGATACTTAAGGACCTCAGAAAACTCAAGTTTTGTTGTTTCAGACTAGTTCTGTTGTTTTTTTATCTAACACTTCTATCCCTAACAAAGTCTCTGACTTGCTTGCCAGAAGGTCTAGATCAGGGGTGATCTAGATGAAGAAAATGTTGTTTCTTTTCTGAAAACTGAATTAAATAAATATTTAACAGAAAGGGCATTAAGTAGTACTTCATTGCCACATTTTGATTTTTTTTTTTATTTCTTTTTCTTTAATTTCTTTAAATGTGCCATAGGCAATTTTCATATTTCTCACAGTTGTTTGGTAGTGGAAGCCAAAGCATGTATAAAATTGCTTGATTTCAAAATTGCTATTTTTGTTCAGGAACTCACTGTGTCTGTATCTTTTTTCCACAGAAGGCTTGTTGCATTGATATCAAGCAGGCCAGTGCAATGTATGGTTTTCATGCAGTGTAGGTCTAAAACCCATCTTTGTTGTTGAGGAATTCAGCCCACGTGTAAAAGACCCATTAAGAAATTTAAATGGGTTGTCAAATTCTGACGCTGTCAGAAACATCTTTAACTTTCTGTGTATAGGCACTGTCAGTGGGGCAGTAACCCTTAGAATACGTCATCAGTAACCTTTAGTTAGGGAACATAATTGTTCCACATTCCACTGGTGTTATATTCTCCATACACCCTGCCTTGTCTCCAGGCCTTTTATTTGTTTTTGTTTTGTTTAAATAAGTAAGATTTGAAAACGTACAAAAACTTGCAGTGTACCTTTTGTTTGTCACTGGACATTATGGACCATGTTGGATTTTTAAGGATACATGTATGTTGTTTCATCCTAAAACAACAGGACAGATTTTTTTTTTATCACAGTGAACACAGAAGTCTATTGACACAAATGATATCACTACAGCACATCACTCTCTTCTTTAGTCAGACCTCTTACTTACATAGTCCAATTGTCTTCTTTACATTGACTGAAAAATGAAAAGGTACAATATTTACACAATATGTACATGCCCTACACTACACTATGTTTTATGCATTCATAATGAAAGTGAATATTATGGGCAGCTGTGAACTCATATTAGCATCACCACCATCGTCTAATGTACACATACTTCGACATACTTCCCCCCTGAATTTGTTGTTAGACAATAGCATTTAGTTCATAAATGAATGTTTTCTTCCCAGGGTCAATATTCCCATGAATTAATGGTCTGGGACAATACACAGCTGAAATGAAGCCTATGTGGAAGCCTTTACCGATGGCAGCAAAATGAAGACCATGGCTTTTCCCGCTATTCACGAAAAGGACAAGGTTCTGAAGGAAGTAGGATGGTGGGTGGCTCCAACTCAGAGAACCAAACTTAGAGTTCAAGATGTTTGGTGAATGTGACTAATGCACCTATACATTGTCCATAATCCTGACAATATAGATATGATCAGGAGCCATCATATGGGGTAAGACGTGAAACAAGCTTTGTTCATCTGTCAATCTCTGTTTCTTCTCAACGACCATGACCAACACCAATCAATATGTGTGGCCTAGATGAGAGGCATAATCTCCCCCTGTCTCACTCCCATCCCCCTAACCTCTGTACTGTCTGCATTGTCTCTTTACAGTCCTATATTTGTTTCACTGTCACTAGACATATGTGCTTCACATCAGTTCCTCAACACATTCAGTTTTTTCTAACATGTTCCAAACCCAAAATGATGTACAGACAGAAGAAGTATGGATGGATATGGTTTGCATGCTTCAGTGTACACTGTGTACGCAGGCCTAAAACTATGCCAGTTACACCTGGTATGGTTCTCTCTCCACCATATTGCATCTGAAGTTAAAATTTTCATTAGTCTGGATTGCGCTTTGGGGCCCTGAAACATGTATCCAGTCTGCATCAAAAAGGTACTGAACTTTTCCTCCCAAGAGTGCTCAGTAACTGACAAGAGCAGGGTAGATTTACATTCAAGAAGAACAACAATTTCTAAGAATTCTCTTCACATTTATTCACTCATGTCCTCATCCATAATCCTAATGTCTTTGTGCTTATTACTGCTTATTACCTTTAATAAGTTCTAAAATAAACTTACTGCATTACACAAACAAATATAGATACTTCAGTGAACCAGATACACCACAGTTAATGTTCTAGGAAGTCATTAAATATGTTTATATGGTATGGCTTGGGTTTTGCAATTAAAGGTTGCGATGGAGCTGTTGTTTGTTTTCTAAAGAGGATTCATCAGTGGAGACAGGAATCACTTCTAATGAGGTTCTTTCTATATTAAACCATATATTCTGATCTGATCAATTTCTTGCAGTACTATTATAAAAATATTTCATTGTGCACTATTATGGTAGTCTTCACAAAAGGTCTTGAAAAACGAGCCCAGTCTCTCTTTCATGCAGCCATCACAATATACAATCTATTCAAAAATGTTGCTGCGATCATGCTTTAGGCCTTTTTTTGTGCTAGGACAATGCTTCACAACCCTATGTATTATAATGTGCACTGCATAACACCACCAGTATCAGCACTAACTGGTGACTGAGGGACAGTAGGAGAGAAATAATGAGTTGATTCCTTATTGTATTTGTTTGTAATGTGGTTGAAATAGGTTGAAAGGCCGTGAGACGAGGAAAGTCCCTAACCCTAACCCTAACCCTAACAGCCACCGGTTAGAGCTGATACTGGCGGTGTTACACAATGCGCATTAAAATACATAGGGTAGTGAAGTGTTGTCCTAGCCGGAAAAAGAAGCATTGTCCTAGCACAGAAAAAAGGCCTAAAGTGTGATCGCAGCACGTTTTTGAATAGATTTTATGTTGTGATGGCTGCACGAAAAGTCGTGAGAAACACCTTTGTGAAAAACACCTCACCTCAACACCAATATATACTTCATTTTTTTTCTGTTTATCTACAAACTAAGGATCAAAATAACTACTAGACTACTTCACAAACACACTTCAGTCCACATTTTCATGGCTTCAAATCCAAAATATAGTGTAATTTTGAGTCATTTGTCTTTGAATAAGCCTAACATTAGTAAACGTTCTTCTCATTAGATGTTAGAATTGTGTAACTGTTTGCTAACATTAGCTTTTGCACCTGGACTCCAGGGCTGAACCTGACATGGAATAGCATCTGACTTTTGTACCTCTCACTCCCAGCATTCTTTGCACTTGTGATATACCACGGAGATCTAACCACAGCTATTATTAATAGTAGACACCAGAGCAGCAAAACAAGCCAGCCAGTACACACATACACAAATCCACCCTTGCTCAGCCTAACTTAAACTGTCAAGTCATGTTACAAACAGATATTCATATCCCCAAGCCTGGTACCTTTGAGTCTTGAGGCCACAATCAGGACATGACAGCACAATTACTGCAATGCTTCTGGACATTGCCAAAGTAACTGTCATAGACTGCAGTACACAGTACCAGACAAAAGTACTGAAAGATGGATACTGTACAGTCAGAAGCCCCTTGTGTTTTTTGGCTAAAAGCAATATGGGATAATGCCCATAGGTCTGAGATGAGTGACCTCCAGCTAAAAAAGTGCAAAAGAATGGGCAGCTCTCCGAGTTGGGATGAGCCAGTGAGGGTCAACTCAAAGTCCTGACCCCATGAGGATTGGATGCCATTTTCCCACGGCGGGAGCTGATCTGAGAGAGGCTCGTTAACAACATCTGCCCCGGTTCAGGGGGGATTAACCCTCCCCTCCACCTCCTCAACCCCCCTCCTCTCAACTCCACTCCACTTGCTTGTCAGCCCCATGGCCAGCGGCAGCCTCAGTCCAGTGGACAGGCCTAACAGCACTGCCTGGAGCCAGCCTGCTCCGCCACAAAGCCTTGCTAATCGATACTTTAGCCCCGGTACACAGCGCAACTGCAAGCACCGTCTGGCACCCTCAGAATACCATAGAACCCGTTCAGACAGCCGCCCATTTACGCACATCCATTTGGTTGACTGATGAGTTATAATATAAGTATGGGACTAAGTGCAAATTCCAAAATACTAGATAAACACACAATGATTTCAAGCAAGGCGTCTTCCAGTAAGACTTGTAGGACAAGCTTGACAAAAGAAATGAATACAGGCATCGTTGTTTTCCTTAGATTGTTTTGTTAGGAACTAATCCTTCACTGCATATTTTACACCAGGTAGGATGTGCTTATATCAAAGCTATCCGAAACAGTGTCAAAGAGGATGTCACAGTTCAGTAATGAATGAAAAAACTAACAGCTGCTGACACCAGGAACATGGGGAAACACTATTCTTGTGCATGCTGCATACAGTGCGATTGCAGTGGACTGCAATTAGACTAGTTTGGAGAGGGGGTTAAACAAACAGTCCAAGTGAGGTCATAGACAGATGGAAGTGAGGATATGCCTGCACTTGCTGAGTGGGCAGACCACTGCTTCACATGACAGTGCGGTGCAATAGAGAGCAAGAGAGAAAGAGAGAGAGAGAGAGAGAGAGAGAGAGAGAGAGAGAGAGAGAGGGTTAGATCAGTGGGCCCCTCTTCTGGGAGTTAGGGTGGCTCTTGCCTTGCCAAACTGTTAAAATGCCTAGAGAGAGGCCCACCAATCTGCTTCAGCTGCCACCCCAAAACTCACACAAATCAAACTTCTCATTTCTCTTCCAATAAGGAATTGCCACTAAGCTGTATCAAGAGTAAGTATCCCTCAAAATGCATTGCTTGTGAAAGTCTTACTGAGTAATGTTTGATTTTATTATCGATTTTGAAAAAGTAAATAAAAAATGCTACCCTTTTTAAAACATAAAAACACTGGTTGCATATTCAACAAAAAGTCTTTTTTAGTATAAAGAGTATTTTTACCTAAATAATGATCTAACAGTTTCCTTAAAAAAACACGTATCGAACCTTTGTTTGGCCCAGAGTGCTATTGAGTGCTCCATCACAACAAGAGTGTGGCACACTGGGAGTATGTCATTATGTAAAAGATGGTACTTCAGTTTTTGCAAAACAAAAACCTAAATAGCTTTCTATGTGTGATTTCTTTCATTATACATGCACAAAGAAAGCATTTATCAAAAACATTTTAAAAGCCAATGTCTCCCCTAAGTTTTGACAGTCAGTATATCAGCATGCCAACACATTTGTTTCACGCTGATGCTCATATCTGTATGTCATTAACCGCACTTATTTTTAATGAATCAGAATTATTTAATCAAAGTAAAATGTTTTATTAATTAATAAAGATAAGCTTACGATTTCCCACAGCCATCAAATTTACCTGCATACAGAACAGTTCTTTGGCTTAGATGTAAAGTTCTAGGAAGATCTTTAATTAATATGGAACTTTTACAACATGTGAAATTTCTTCAAACTTTCAAATATTCTTCACAACTGAACATCTCACTTAGAATAAATAATTATTTTCAGAACCATCTGTTGAAAGGGAAATTTTTTTATGACATTGTTCCAAAGATGCCCTTTCAGCACCTTAACTTTAAAAATGTATAGCACCACCATGGTCCTTTTTGTAATAAACTCAGTACACATCAGCCAGTTGTTCCAGGAGCACAATTTTCTGTGTGCAACTCTACACAGACTGATTCAGACTGAGTCTAGCAGTGCAGTGAAAGCTGCTTAATTGCAAAAAAATGAGCTGGAGAGTGTGATTACCAGACAGGCGGCTGCTACCATGCTAGAGTGACTTAAGACCCAGTTAGTGAATGCAGGGAGGTCCATCTAATCTTCTGCCATGCCATAGAGGTGCAGCAGGCTAATCCCAGTGCCGAGCTGAGCCCACAGATCAAACCCAGTGGTGAGTGTGGGAAGGCGGGCAGCCTCTGCTCAGCCTCTCACTGTGGCCCAGGGGAATGGAGCTCAGGACACCATGCAGCAGGAGGTCCTGTGCATGTCCCAGCACCCTGCTGTGAAGGTGTCAGGTGCAGCAGCACTATTAGGCTACTGCACAGTAGCCAACAAGCTGTCACTTTGATTTGTAAAACTGACCGCCTTTTTGGAAAAATTCCTGAAAGCTGCCTCCAGGTTCACGGAGACATCTTGAATCAGTAATGTAAAGCATAAAAGTTCTAACCTAAAAATGAAGTTGAATATAACACTTTAATTATTGTATATTCAATGTTTAATGAGCTGACAATAAAAAAGAATACTTAAGAAAATATCTTTTAGATTACGTGAGCTTGTACCTAAGACTGTAATCTAAACCAAATAAAGTTTAGTACTTGAAAATATTCTACTAACAGTTTCTTATTTTAGTACTAACATGTTTTCATTGTGTGAAATTTAGTGAAATTTATATTTGATGGCTTTTCAACCAGTGTTCACATTTACCATGTAACACTGGCCCAGAGACACACTAATGTAAAGTGATAGAAATGGATTACCTGGATATCTGGACCTGGACAATGGCAGATAGGACACTTTCGTAGAGTGATATATTGTGGGTAAAAGGAAAAGCTCTTAATTCAGTGAAGACAAATAATTAACTATAAGTACATTTAATGGTTTGGTACAGTAACTGAACACAGTTGTTGATTCATGTTAGAAAGAACTCAATTACAGCCATAAACACCGCTGGACCTTTTACAACTGTGGCAACAGATTTTGTTACCAAGTGTCTTCAAATAGTATCAAATGTGTTTTGTATTTTGCCTGGTCAAATCAACAAGTGCAGACAAAAAAATAGCATCTGTCACCAACCACACTGTCTATTAATCACCTAACTGGGCTTAAACCAAAACGTTCCACTAAATTGTATAGAAGGCTAATTTGATCTCACAAGGGGGAGAAATACTATATTAGTAGCATTTAGACGAGTCATTAGCATTTACAAAGAGTAAAAGTCATTCAAGAAGTTATTCTCCCAGCTGTACAATAGAATGGCTTTAAAATTATGCAGTAATTTGGACCAGATGAGTGAACGCATTCGGTCGTTTTTTTTATCTGGCGCACTATGTTGACCAGAACTGGAGAAGTTAGAGGTGTTATCAGATTTGATCACGGTTTACACTGACAGTGGTGTGAGTTCCAGCAGGCAGTGGCGCACTCAGAGCGCAACACACTTAACGCACCGCTCCAAATCCCTCTATTCACGTTTCATTTTTAAAAAGCCCTCTAGTCTGACAAAATCTGCAAAACCAGTGACAGAAGCGATTCAGTCCCTTCTGAAAACAAAGAAGTTTGTAGACATGAGTGTTCTTTTGTACAAATTTATTCGGCATTTGAGAATAGAGGATGGTCTTAAAATAAGTAGAAACGTCGGTTTAAATAAAACTCTCCGTCCCACAAAAAATGGGTTAACCTGATACTGTCCAAACATCACAGAAAAAATATTCACGAAATAAAACATGAAATGGGACATTTTTAACGAGACGTAAAAGGTTCACAAGCTTTAAGAAAAGGAACAACTTACTATAAATAAAACAAACTTTGCGCTTGCGACCAGCACAGTCTTTCATTTCAACAAAACCTAGAGCACAAACGAAGAGCGGATAGACTACACAGATCAGGACACAGCCAACAAAACTGACATTCTACAAACCAAGTGTAAACATTACATGAGTGAACGTTATCTCCCTCCAGTGGGTTTATTTGTTCTTTATCTCTTTTTATGAAATACAACAGCCTCTTCACGAAGCCACGTGCCTTTTTTCATAGACAGAAAATCTGATGGCGTTTTTTAAAAGTCAGAAGTCCAATTCTTCTGTAAATAAGTTGATTGCGTTAGCTTTTTTTGAGGGCAACATAAAAAATCAGTTTTCAGTCCATGATACGTCGTCATAAAATTCTTTAGAAGTCGACAACTTGTTGAGATTAAAAATAATTTCATTTGACCTTTTTGTCTTTAACAAAATGAACCTTGATTTTTTTTTCTTTTTTCTTTTTTTCTTTTTTTTTGCAAATCATAAATGTTCAAGTATCCGAAGTACTCAGTCTTTTTTACCCCTCTCCCCTCCCTTTCCCGCCCCATCTTGTCCCATTCCAACCCGAACACCCTCATTCCGACCCGTGGTTAGAAAGTCTTTCAGATGTGGGTCAGAGGTAGTGTCCCGTTCACGCCTGTGCCGGCGCTCTGGTAGTGCGGGTGCACGCTGTGCAGGCGGCTCCCCTGCAGACCCGCGTGCTCGGCGCTGTCCCCCCCGGGCGGCAGGTACATGCTTATCATGTCCCTCAGATCGCCCAGGCACGCGCGTTGCGAGTGTGACGCGACGGCGGGCGGCGGTGAGCTGGGCTCTGTTTTGCACGTGGAGCCCACGCTGCCCAGGCCCACAGCGCCCGCACTCTGCTGCGCGTACGCTGGCGCCACGCCGCTGTACGTGGGCGCCGCGCTCATGTACGTCTGCGCCGAAGACATCATCGGGTACTGAAGGCCCGTCACGTCGTAGCGGTGCATGGGCGCCTGCAGCTGTGGCGCGCCCATGCCGTGGTGCTGCGGGTACGCCAGTTGCTCCTGCATCAGCGAGTACGCGCCGTTCGCCCAGCCGTTCACGTGCGCATAGCCGTCCATCCGCTGCGCGGCCGCCGCCGCTGCTGCTGCTGCGCTTCCGACGCCCCCTCCTCCGCCCGCGCCGCCCATCACTGCGCCCGAGCCCGGCGCCAGGAGCGCGCCCGGCAGCGCGTATTTGTCCTTCTTCAGCAGCGTCTTGGTCTTCCTCCTCGGCCGGTACTTGTAATCCGGGTGCTCCTTCATGTGCATGGCGCGGAGGCGCTTGGCCTCGTCGATGAACGGCCGCTTCTCGGCGTCTGTCAGCAGCTTCCAGTCCGCGCCCAGCCGCTTGCTGATCTCCGAGTTGTGCATCTTGGGGTTCTCCTGAGCCATCTTTCGTCGCTGGCCCCGGGACCACACCATGAACGCGTTCATGGGCCGCTTCACGCGGTCTTGATCTGCGCCCCCACCGCCTCCGGATCCGCTCTTCCCGCCCGCTGCCGAGCCCGTGTTGGTCTGCGGGGGAAGGGGTGTTTTAATCTCGGTCTCCATCATGTTATACATTCGTACAGCTTCTCTTAACACACCACTCGCATGCGGGAGAAGTGGAAGGGGAAAAATTACAGCGGAAGCTTTAGTAAACTCTAAAGCAAGTGCCAAAGAAGCGACTGAAAAAGCGAGCACAAAGTTACGCGCTGAACACCCGAAACTGCATGAGTCTAAGTGAAAGTCCTCGCTGAGCCTCTTCCCTTCCTCTGGCTCTCTGCCCTGCCACACAAACTCTGCAAAACTCGTAGGCCGAGCTCAGCCGTTAATAGAGGCCCGGCCATGTGATTGGGACTGACAGCATGACAATAAGCTGTGGCGCGGGCCAATCAGAGCTCCCCGTGTACTACACACACACACCGCTGCTGCGGTTGGGGTGTTCAGAGAGGGAGATACAAAGAACAGTTTTGGGATATTGCCTTCTTTGTAAATAAGTGCCACCTTTATTTGAGGTGGCACTTTGTTGTTTTAACACATTTACTCACGCGCAGTTCTACAGAGTTCTAAAAGCAACCTGTCATTAGTTAAAATCAAGACAGTCATGAGTTTACATCAGTAAAGATGGATGAGCGGTTCAATCGCTTAGAATAAGACTGCTACGACTGGGAGTCGTTTTGTTTAAAAGGTTAAAATTATAACAGTTCAAAGATTCATTTTAAGCACAATAAGCACGTTTTCCTAATCTATACTAAGAAAAAAAGCGCTTGCGCATTTGTGTAAATGTAAAAGACTTCTAAATTCGAAATGACATGGGATTAAAACAAACAAAAAAAAAAAAAAATATATATATATATATATATAGAGAGAGAGAGAGATAGATAGATAGATAGATAGATAGATAGATAGATAGATAGATAGATAGATAAATAGATAGATAGATAGATAGATAGAGAGATAGATAGATATAAACAAAATATATTCCACAACATAACTGCAAGCTCTTATACATAATTAAATTAAAATGCACTGATATCGGTCCAGTAAATTTCGTGTGAATTTCGAGTCAATTTCGTGTTGTTTGAACATTTTGGAAATTTCGCGTAGATTTCTGAACTTAACGATGTCATTTGATAGATAAACGACCCAATTTTCCACTCCCATTCATTCCCTCGAGATCTATAACTATTCAGTGAAGTAACTATTATAATTGCTGTTATATATTTTTGTGTTAATGAATATTTGGCTGCGTTAACGAGGTCCTGAGTGGAGCCATGTCTCTTTAAACTGCAGGGAAGAGTGATGTTTTATCGCCCTCTTGTGGGAGGAGCCGTCGCTGCCCGTTTCAGGGTTTTAGTTGGTCCAGATTGATGAGGGTAAGTGAAACAACACATATGGCCTCGCTGAGGCATTAAACACACGCTGCGACGTACTGTCAGGGAGAGTTGAGTGAGTTAGTGATGAGGCCCGTCTTTATTAGCCTGCATGCTTTAACACCTCAGCTGCAGAGCACGACTTCTCGGCGCAGGGTCTCTCTCTCTCTCTCCACGGGCGCAACTTTTACACCTGCAAACGATGATGAGCGCCCATTGACGCTCCAGGCAGTTAACACGTGCATACACACACACACACACACATCTCAGCACGTTCCACCCTCGGAGTGTGAGCTATTAAACTCTTGAATATTCCGCCCGGGCTCTTTGCTCCTGCCGCACGCTAATGAGCTTCTTCAGCTGTCCCTAAGTTCCAGCGCGGTCTGCGGGAGATGTCACCCGGCCTCCATACAAACCTCTCTGCTACGAACAGTTCACTTTCGGCAAAGGACACGGCTCCATCTGGCCAAAAATGGGAAGTGGGTGAATTAAAAAATATTAAAAAGGGAGACAAATTGCTTTAATATAGAAGCTTCAGGAAGACTTGCACATATTGCCATTCAACACTGTAAATAAAATGCTGAATTTATACCAGTGACGATAATTTAAGGCCAACAGGACAAATAAAAAAATCTTTACAATAAAATAATGATATTTGTTACATTAGGTAATACTGAAACCGGTTAAACTGGCCAAATTAGATAAAGAGAAAAGCAAAGAATAAATCGTCTGTTCAGAGAAGAGGGTCTCGGGTGGGCTCTTTAACTGCCCTCAAAGCCAGCAGTGAGCTAATATTAGGGGGTGAATGGCCGTCATTGTCGGCGGTGTGAAATCTTTCTCATATGGACGCTTTCGCTGTAGGAGGTAAATTCCGGCCTGAATTCGTTGCTTGTTAGGATGTCCTGTTGACAGAATTAACGGGCACGCAGGTTCGCTCCAATCCGGCCAGCGGTCCACTAAAGTTCTCCCGACTGCCTGAACCACAAACTCATTTACCAAAGCCGCGGAGGGGTTATCCGAGGGGTCTCAGGAGCAGATCCTCTTGTAATCTGCTTATGGAAATGGAGGAGCCAGCGGGAGAAGGAAAACTCCAAGCTGCCCCGGGGTTCGGTAATGAGGACTTCTCTTCCCCAAATTTCCTAATTAACTAAAGCTATGAGGCTGAGGACCACCAGCAAAGCCTGCGAGGTTTCGGCATCAGTGGGCTGTGGGCTTCCGAAAGCCACTCGCGGGTGTCGAAGCAAAGCAGGGAATTTTCAATTAGCGGCCCATTCAAGCGGAATCAAAATAGTTGTCTGAATTCTCATCTGCGCCACAAGAGAAGTAGCCCATCTTTAGGTCATTGTATCTAGCCCAAATCATTATCCTAGATAAAAAAGCTGCTGTTTCCCATTTAGGCCCACAATTTGCCCGATAGAAGTAACTCTATGAAACTGCTTTTATTTGAATTCTCACTTAAAATTTGAAAGAGATTGACTAATCTAAATTCAGTCTTAGAAGGACAGGCGGCTGAAAACAAATGCTAGTCGATTTGCCACTGACTTAATAAATACAGGTATAATAACTGTGTATTTTTTATTTTTAAATGTTAAATGTCTTTTTAAAGAACGTTTAATTACTGGCATAATTTAATAATGCTTATAACAATAAATGAAAGCAGAATTTCTCTTTCTAATATGAAGTATAAATCAGTATAATAAAATGAGTCCAAATATCACAGCTAGGGATTAACAGGTATTCACCGTATTAAACAAATCAATTAAATCCACATTA
Organism: Alestes dentex; assembly: GCA_037576975.1. Classification (NCBI taxonomy): domain Eukaryota; kingdom Metazoa; phylum Chordata; class Actinopteri; order Characiformes; family Alestidae; genus Alestes; species Alestes dentex. Next base: position 1,727,293 of record JBBIGA010000032.1, on the reverse strand, counting down.
GTATTAATATTAGATTTTCTATTACTATATTTAGTCAAATACACATAATGCATGTATTTTAAATTCGTGGTACCGTGTTTATAAATGTAAACGTAAATGTCTGTCACTATGATGGAAAAATATCGCTATTCATAAATATACATTTTATTTTAGGTTGCCTAGAAATATTACGACGGAAAAGTCTGAACGAGATGCCGTCTGGACTAGTGAGGAGGAGTGCAGACCTAAACTCCTGAACCACAGAATCACTGAATACATTTCCATGTGGGGATTTGGATGTTTGGCGCGTTCCAGAGAGGTAGGAGGCGACGCTATAATGTTCATTTAAAAATCGTTAAAAACCCGAGAATTAATAACTTTGTTGTTGTTGTTTTAGCTCAGTGACCCTTAATTAACTACGAAGGGTTTTTTTTTTCAATTGCAGTCACAATGGAAGCAGTCTCATTAGGATTTGCATGATTTTTTTGGACTGACCATGCAAATGAAGAGGCGGCTGAAGCGCGCTCTGCTCTTCCTTTTGTGCGGCCTGAATGGCTGCAGTGCCCTCTCGTTCAGACACAGGTACAATCCCCATTCGATGAAAGAAAAAAGAAAGAAAAACAGCCTGACCTTCCCTCTGCAGTAATGCGGATTCATAGCCCACTCTTTCATTATCATGTCCTGTTCAAATAATGACTTCAAATAAAATACTTATCCTCATTCGTTTTGACAAAAATATCTGTCAAGTGCCAAGACTAAAATAATCGATGATCCAAAAAATACAAATGAAGATGCCAAGTGTATAAGCCTGTAATAATCATCAAACTTAGAGCCATTTCTATGCTCAGACCTGCTTAAAATGTAGAGAAAAATGTTATAGTACTACAAACTGCGTTCAGACATCACTCTCAGTGGACAGTGAGAAAGATGCTAACTGTCAAATTAAAAATTTCAGCAGTGTAAATAGAATTTGAAATGATGTTAATGCAATGTTTTTTTTTTTGTTTTAGTTAAGGCACCCAACGTTTGTCGAGGACACGCCTATTATTTTGTATACCGTTTCACAGACCTTTTAAGGACATGATTATGCGCATTAACATTCATTTTGGCCCCATACTTTTATCTTTGGAGTCCATGGAAAACTGCGAATATTTTCTCAGCTCCAGTTTTCTCAGCTCCAGTCTACTGCAACCGCATGTGAATAAGAAGGCACTTCTATTAACGTTATCAAATTACAGCAGTTAGAAGCCCTGTAAGTAGAATTTTTCACAACAACTGTCCTTGTATTATGCAGTGCACACATTAAGCTGCTCTGCTTGTGATAATTTAGTACTGCATAGATTTACTCTACTTGGCCATCCTTGGCAATCTTTGGTATTTTAGACACATTAAGACTGGTCCCCTTCCCCACAAAACCCCCCCAAAAAACTCACCTATTTGTTTTGCGGTTACACTGTGACAGCAGGTCTGCTTGTCATGACTCCAAAAACACTGGATGGCATGGTCTGGAAAGGTATAAATAGAAAGTAATCATCATTACTAAATATTTGCCATTACACCTAAATTCATGCTATCGACCTGCATGTATTTTTACTCCTGTTCTGCACAAGTTTGCCATAAATTTGCACAATACAGTTCATACTTAGCCACTTCACTAGTGGCCAGTCCTGCCACACCACTTCCAACTGTAATTGTGCATGAAGTGTGCCTGACCCTGACACCTCTTTTTCTAAGCAGGTCATGCATATCCTTGCTTATTATTTTACAGCTAACAGGAGGGTTGGCACAGTCGCTGCTGTAATGTCCCTGACCCACAGGGAGCAGGAGGAGATGAGGCGTGACCACCCAGGGCTCCCTGCACCACATGTCTGTAGTACTGAGGGTTAACATGCTCAGCACTAGCTTCAAGAACATGCTTTCCTCTGCTTTTCAGATAGCATGCAGGTCCAAAAGGTCAATGCATACAACTAGAAGACAGAGAAAGCAGCAAAGAAAAGAGAGCAGGCTTTCCAAGAACAGAAGTCAGTGATTAATAGGACCTCTGATCTAATGCAGCATGAAGCTAATGTGTCCACATCGTTTGTAAGCACATTAGGATATGCACATGAACTGAAAACGCAATCTCTATTTGCTCCGCATAGGCAACATTTTTCTACAATATCTTCAACTTTCAGGAGGAAATTTGGACAGAAATCCTAATACCAGCACATTTGGTACATGATGCGTTAAATGAAAATAGTTCTCATAACTTTCATTTTTTCTTACAGACTGAAAGCTAATTTCAATTAAACCACAGATTTAATTAAGCAGAAAATTGCTATAAATATAGTTCTGATCGGGCCAGAGCTCTTGGTACAACAGACTGTCTTTAAATTAAGAGATGGTCACACTATGATTACACCGGCGAGATCATTAAGCCACATTAAAACAGATTGATCTGCACAGATAAGAGAACCTCAGTATTGCGCTGCTGTTTTTACCATGACTAATGTCAATACTATTCAGACCATTCAAAAGGCCATTGCAGCATTCACCAACTGCAACTTGTTGTTGTTCCTTTTTCATTACAAATATACATAAAGGTTTAATCTAATGTCTTTATCATTTTGTCAGTCAAATTTGGGCCTTTTTAACGAATTTTAAATGTAATTACTGTCGACGAGGCTAATTACAGACCTCATTATTTCCCATGTATCTTTTGAATCATTGCCATGTAGTACAGTTCCTCCAAAACAATGGAAACTTTATCCTTTTTTTGTTTAGCTGAGAGTGCTGAGTGTTCCGATTTTGCTTTGCACCAAGCTGGGGCAAGCAGTCAGCTTTTGTTTTAAATATAATTGAGATCCCACTAATCTGGGCTCATTTTTAAAATTAAACAGTCACTTTGTCAAACCCTCATTAGTTAAAGATAATATTGTGTAAAAGTGCAATTAATTTGGCAAGGCATATCTTTAATTAATTAAATACACCTAATTTTTGCAATAAGATTAATGCAACCAAGTTCCTATCAGTAAATTATTTTAAAATTAATATCTAAAGATAGTACTTTAGGCATTAATTGCAGAAATCAAAGCCTTGGCAACAGCAGAAGCGGGCTGAACTAATTATGGAAGGTAATTTATTACATCTGGGTGAAAGAAACAAACAAGTATAAATTGATATATTAATCATAGGCTCCATTACGTCTAATCTGGGAGTGATTTGGGGTGAAAAAGACAAATCTCTGTTGCCTGCCAAGCACTTGATAATGGAGATACTGGTCATAAATTTGGCCTGTATAAAGGTCTAATTAAAAGAGGCATAATTTAATTAAGAGTTAGCCATCGCCCTCCAAATGTATTAATTACCTTGGGCAGGATGAGATGAGTGTGGGGATTACTGATGAATTCATTATGGCCAGTGTTCTGGGAGCAAACTGTGGTGAAAACTGGCTGCTGCTGACAGGATAATGGATAGTGTGGCTGAAGCCTGGTGGTCACCTTGCCAGAGGTAACAGAGAGGAGACTTAAAGTACTAGACCAGGCCATCCAGGGTGGCCACACTGCTCTATAGTGAGGAGCAGGCAACAGCATTGTATAACATAAAGTTCTGTTCTTACCCTCCCACCAAAAGTAACCTCAAATATCAGTAAGAAACAGTGATTTAAAAGTAGAATAAAAGACAGAAAATGTAAAACCATTACTCAAACCTCAAAATGGAATGTTTGAGGCTGAACTCTGTCATTCCACTAGCAGCATTAGAAATTAGAAGTGCTGAGGAACATAAGGGAGTGCTAGTAATGTTTGTATATTAATGGCTTTGTCCATACACTGTGTCCACAAGTCCATGTTACAGATACAAAATGAGAAACCTGTTTAGTGTTCTTTAGAGCTTACACTTGCTATTTAATGAGCCATTGTATCCTAAATAATATCCTAAAATGCATACATATAGTTGCAATTGCTTTATCTTTGGTTTGGGTGCTCTTATTGCTAAACTGACTGAATGTTCTATGAAAACTGTAAAGCCCCCTATCTACACACGCACGCGCACACACACACATATACACACACTGCAGGGGTGAGTAGAGTTTAGAGGGCTTGACAGCTGAAAGCCCTGGAGACTGACAGGTCAATGGCAGTTACAAGCTGTTGCTGTTGCACTGGAGAGGATGCGTCTGAGACAGCTACTGACTACTCTAAGTGACAGCCTGACAAAGACATCCTCCTTCTTCATGCTGGCCCCATACATACACATACACACTGTACAAACACATATAAATGGGCACATTATGTAATGTGAGGATTGCGCAGACTCCACATTTTGTGTGTGTGTGTGTGTGTGTGTGTGTGTGCGTGTGTATGTGTGCGTGTATGTGTGTCAGCCTGCTTTGTAAACTGCCCCTTCTATAATTTTGCCAAGACGCATTAAAATGCAGGGCTACAAATTAAACATTTTGAGTACAATTTTTATAGACCTGAAAAATGGGCTACTGCAAAGGCATATGCTCTGAGATACTCTTATAAGACATTAAAAATACACAATCATGTGTTAATTGAACTCAACAATCATTTAACACCAATTAATTATTCAAGCAAAGGAAGCCTCCAACACATACTAATGGAGCAAGAATATAAGAAGAGGTAAGTGACCCACAAAGCAAAATTACCCCATTTCCTCAGCTTTAGCCTGTGGTGTTGGTGTGCATGCAGTGAGTGTGATGTAGCAAAAACAGCCCCCCCTGCCCCCCAACCCCCAACCCCCCCACTTGCAAACCCACCTACCCCCACTCTCATCGCTACTTCAGCCTCCCAACAGCAGTTTCCAGAAAGACACTCACCACCTCACGTTCATCCCTCTCCATCCCTCTCTCCGCTCCATCCAGGGGGGCTTGTGGAGACCTAGAAGAAGCCTGTGCGAGACCCTCCGGCTGGCTGTGTAGCTTAGAGCCCGAGAGGGAGAGAGAGGGTGAGGGAGAGAAAGAGAGAGAGGCAGGAACACAGACAGCGATCGCCCATCCTGCGCCCTCCCTGCACTGCGAGCCATCGCATTCAGCCAAGATTGCTTCATACAAAAGTTGACAATGCCCCAGTGAAAGCCATTGTTGATATTCAACATTTTTTAAATAGCTGAGTAGAATGGGCAACATGGCGGCCCACAAAACTTGGCAAGGGAAACTGACCTGGAGCTGCCAGGCTCCACATGAAAAAGAGAAAAAGAAAGAGAGACAAAGAGAATGTGTGAATGGACGCAAACAGAACCCTCTTTAAGACAATGCTCTCTGATGCTGTGTGTTACTGTAAAATCAGATTAACATACACACACAATTAAGCAAACATCAGTAGCAATGGAAGATTCTTTAAAAAACACTTTGCAGGCTTAATAGAGACAAATACTCCATATAAGAACCACTCTAATTTCTTTTTAACAGAATCAATAAAAAGCTTAAGGCTACTTTCCTCCATTGACCATCATAATGTGATCTCCATGAGGTTCATCCATTTCAGCCTTTAATTGTTGTTCCAATTGCCTTGATGGCTCCTGACAGCTAACGGTGTCCTGTTTCCGTCTTTGTCAAAATGACAGCTGCAGATTAATACAGACATTTAACAAGCCTTTAACCTGTCATCTGTCAGTACACAGCCTAAGAGGACCTCAGAGAGCAAGAGGCTAAAGACCTTTAAAAGGAATTTATGAATGAGAAAATATCACCTTACTGTGCAAAAGGCACCTCAGAAAATGATATCAAAAGGCTAAGCATTCATTTGCTCAGAATAATACTATTACAAGAATAAACACGACCTACAGTAATACAATAACTTGTGACTGTATTTATTTTAATGTGTTTAATTTGACCGTTTCTAAATCTCTGCTCGTCGCATTGCAGCACTTGCGGTTTTCATCTAATACTTAGTTTGGCTAGTCATTAAATCAGGTGTTGAATCAGAATAGAATTTAATGAGCTTGTGCAAAGCCTGGGGTTATTAAGAAGTCAGGAATCGAACTTTGATCTACATAAAAAAATTACAGACAAAAAAAATTCTTGTTCTTTTTTTTTACTACATTCACTGAATTTGTGTGCAAATTAAAAAAATAAACATTGTGATATGTTTCACAATAAATACCACTTATTGTCCAGATAAATTATTCGAAACAACTTGCTTAGGTGTCTAAGACCTTTGTACCATACTGTATATGTATGTAGGTCTGTACGCATTTATGGGAATAAGTTTGTGTAAAAGCAATATCAAAAACTATTTTGCCCCTTTAAACAGAAGTAAGAGATATTCTCCCCACACATAAAAACTAAATAATGTTATAAATGAAACATATTGAATATCAGTTATGATGTAAACACATCTCACTATCAACTAAAAGGTTATGATCTGTTAAAATGTTATTTTGTATTTTTTCAAAGCATTCAAATTTGTGTAGAACATGTTGTTGATTTGGCCCTTTGAAAAGACTATTTCCTTTCCTGTGTGCAAGAGTTTACTCATGTTTACATGTTGCATCTGTAGGAAAATTGGTGAAAGAGGTATAAGGATCCTAGATAGTTTTGTAAGTGATTGTTCCTTTGAAGCTGGAACAGACGGCACTGCTAGAACCAGTGCCCCACCCTGAGACAGTAATGTCCATCTACTCATACAACCATACCCTACCCACCGCTACAGGCTGTTACCTTTAGCCAGTACATCAGTGCTTGACAGAAACACAACAAACTGCGTTTCCACACTGTTTCGCTATTAAAATGTCAATACAATCTGCTTTCTAATGGTAGATTAAAGCCCATATGAACAATGATGGTGTGCACTTGTTTTATGCTCTGTTTTGTGTCTGCTTCTGTGGCATACAAAGGCAAAGAGTTAATTGGGGTGAGAGGGATTACTCAGCCAGAGCGAGGGCACCAGGCTGGCCATTTGAGCTGGAGGACGGCATTGGAGCTGTGCAATTACATTGATCAGGGAGAAATTACAGTCCTGACAGCAGAGGTTAACAGAATATAATCTTACAGGTGTGTCAGCACCAGGCCGGGCAGCAGTCAGAGACAGAGAGGAGAGAGAGAGGGAGAGGAAGAGAGAGATAGATAGAGAGAGTGAGAGAGAGAGAGAGAGAGAGAGAGCGACAGAGGCAGAGAGGGAGAGAGAAAGGGGGCAGAGAGACCCTGCCATATTCTTCATAGAAATCCACGTCAGTGGCACCCATCTCAAACTATTACCTGCCATCAAAGCGCTAATTTTACTCTAGCATTACTGCTGATCCCTTCCCACCTCCCCTGGTCCAGCCCCCCACCAGGAGAAGCCTGGTGGGAAAACGACATTCAATCTGCTTCCTGGCCCCATTCAGGCCAAATTGGCAAATGACAGCTCTCCACCTCTTGGGTTTCGGGAAGTGAAAGGTGCCACCAGTCCGGGTCTGAGCCGAGCGGGGACTAACATGAGGACAGAGCAGAGAGGACAAATCCCACATCACCTCCCCCATGCCCAATTCTAGATGATGAAGTGGAGGTAAAAAGAGGAAACAACCTGCACCAAAAGAGTCTAGCCTGCTAAATAAAGCAGCTTCTACTATGCTCTCTGTTAAGCTAAAGCCTTATAAAGAGCCAATGTCAACTTAAAATCTCCAAGAACACATTAACAGGTCTGGATAGTAATGGAATGCAGAAGCATCATAAGCACTGGTACACTAAAGAAGAGTCTAAATATATTTTGGAATTAACGCTACTTATGTTAGTCTATACTTACAAAAATAAAGGTGCCGAAGAAGGTTTCTATGGCATAAAACTTGAGGTTCCCTTAATAACTTTTTGAGAATCTTTCAAAAGATGGTTGTTTTAGCTTCAAAGGATGTAAAATCCATATGCACTATCCTACATTACTAACAGGTAAGTGAATTGGGAGAGGGATTTATTAGGCAGGACGTGAACACTTAGATATTGAAGTTGATGTGTTGGAAGCATCCTAGTGAGCGTAAGGATCTGTGCAACTCTGACGAGAGTCAAAATGTGATGGTTCAGAGCCTTTCCACTGTTCAAGGCTCACTGATGCACATGAGCTATTCTCTTTGGTCTGATCCTACGGAGGAGTTACTGTAGTACAAAATACTGATCAAGTTAATGCTAGCTATAACAGAAAGGTGTCAAAACACCCAAGGAACCTAAAATGGACACATGAGCATCAGTATTTGACAATGGGACAGTGGAAGAAGGTAGCCTGGTCTAATGAATCAGAAGATCCCAAGATTTCAATCCGTGGGATGTGCTGGACAAATTGGTCCAGTCTTGGAGGCCCCACATCACAACTTACAGAGCTTAGTTGTAACACCTGCTGCTAACATCTTGGTGCCAGATATCACAGTACACACTCAGAGGTCCTGTGAAGTCCATGCCTCAGTTGGTCAGAGCTGTGTTGGCAGATCCGGAGGACCTAAACAAAATTTGGCAGGTAGTCTTATTGCTATGGTTTATGTATATGGTGTATACTTTGCAATGTACAGGATCTATATCAATAAAAGGTCAGGAACCATTTAGGGGGCATTTTTCGCATACAAATCTGCTCATTCAAATACACAAATATTTATGAAATTGTTTTTATGATCTGCTTTCGGAGGATGTAGCACTAGATTGGACAGCTGTCTAAAGAAAGACAAGCCATCAGGATGCTGAAAGAAATTAATTCTATATGTTAGCATACAAATTGAGCAGAGATATCCAACAATTTAGAACACCAGAAAAAATGACAAGAACTGTGAGCAGCACAACCCTAAACGAAATGTAATTTACAACCTCCAGAGTCAGGCTCACTGAAATCAGCAAAAAACTGCCATCATCAAAAAAAAAAATAAAACTACACTAAATAAGCGACAATTATGAACTGATGTAAAGATGTAATAAAATTATTGTATCATGTGTCTGTGTTCATATAAGCAGATTTCCTAGTGTCCCAAGAGGACATAAAAGCTGTTGAGGACGCTTCAAGAATGAATCAGTGGCTTTTTTTATTTTAACTACAAAATGTAGTTCAGTGGTGTTGCTCATGAAGTCTGTGCGAGATGTTCTCTTGCAGCTTACTTTTAATGACTTCACAGGTCAAAAATAACAGCCTTAAAAACAAAAGGCACTGTAACCTCCCAAAGCTCAGAATTCGGAAGGGCATTAGAATAATGCATCAAGTTCCTTGGCTACCTCACCTAACCGCTGAACTGTTCTCACAGAGTGGGAGACTAAAAGAATAGCTAACTGTCTCATTCTGCTGACCTTGTGCCTCTGAATCAAAACCATGGCATAGTGGAGGCAAGAGCACACACATGCACATAAAGTCTACAAAACAGCCTATACACCCAAACACCCATGCACAAATAAAGGCCACTTTTTCAGGGCTGCTCGCTGCGGCGTGCAGAGAAGACGTGGCCATATAGCGCTCGGCACAAACACACACACACACAAAATGAAGGGTGCTCTTCGTGCTAATTAAGTGCTAATGGTTGTGGCCCTGCAGAGAATACTAATTAGGGATTCCTTTCTCCTTTTGGGTGCACGTGTACTTCAACACAGCCTAATGAGAGGAGGCAGGTATGTGTGTGCCATGCTCTAGGTTAATAGGGTAGCTGCACTCAGGTCTCAGAGCTGTGGGTTGAAGTGGGGGGCGTTTCCTGTGCCTTGGCCTCTCGCTTGGCCCCTATACACTGAACGTTCTCACAGACCCCCACACGCATGCACACACAATGGAGCCTGAAGTCTGTAGAGCAGAGCGGACAAACTGCAGATACTCTCTTTACGCATGCATCAATAACGCACTGTCTTTTATCTCCTCCTTCTCTCTAAACAGCGTTCACCTTAAGGTAGCGCCTAAGTATGCTGCGAGTTCATCAGTGTCAGCTCATAAGATGTGAATGTCAATCCTGGTCAAACACACAAACAACTGATAAGAAGCATAAGGGCAGGTCTTGTAACTATGCACAGAATGCTATACACTGCAACACCGAGGAAGTCTAGACTGGACTTAAACATAGCACTGAAGTTAGGCCAAAGAATTTGTAATACTATGTACAAACTGACTTACCGAAGAAAATAGTCCAAACTTCCAAGAACACTAGTGGAAATGCTTCTATTTTGCATTCTTTTCTACTTTAAGGCATTACATTTGACATTCATTTTAATATCAGTATAAGAAAAAGAGTGAAAAGTAAAATCGTAAAATTTTAACCTGAATTTCAGAATTTCTTTAGAATTTAGTAGGCTTTCCTTTCACCTTAATAATAACTAGCATTGACCTCCACAAGTTTGTGCAAAAGTGTCTGATGAGTAGGTCTTAACAGAATCAATGTCACAAATTTTATCCTAACAGTGAATTAAAAATAGTGCAGAATCTTAAATACTTCTTCATTTTACAATTTTTTTTCATCAAAAACGTTGCCATATACGTCCTACACACACACACACATATATA
>JBBIGA010000032.1:1690428-1709150 GCA_037576975.1 Alestes dentex | reverse complement strand
GCTCATCCCTCAGGTTTTCTACTCAGGGCAGGGCACTGGAATGACTGAATGTCAAAAGCTTGATCTGAATGTTGAAAGCTTGATCCTGTGATCACTTAATCATATTTGTTTAAATTTGGCTGCATGTTTTAATATCCTGTTTCTTTATTGTTATGCCACATCCATTTCCAGTCAAAGTTCAAACAGCATTTAGCGAACTCCAAGCATGGAGGTGGTTTCTAATGCTTCTTTTAAAGCTTTAGTGATGGAAAAATCCTACCATTTTATGCAAATGCATTCTCTTCAAGGAAGGCCCACAACAGTTTAGAAGGCATTAAACTTCTTAATTATTGTCCTAATACCGCATATGAACATGCACGTAACTATATTGTATAGCCATTACATATTTTATGAAAGTCTGCATGCTTTTGTCTCATTTGTGTATTTTCTAATCTTCCCCATGCTGACAAATGAGTAAGGGAACCTGTCCTCAATGTCACCTTATATTTATCATTTTATATATTTATACTTTACATTTGGAAAATGGCATTACCATCAGCCATCAAAAATCTAAAAAGTTTATTTTTTCTACACAGTCATAATTACTGTATATATGAAGTGTCACCAGGCCATGAAAAGTTATTGATTTCAATTATTTTTCTCCTACACTTCTGTCATATGCAGGTTAAAGGTTATGTGGGCACTTTTTCGAGACTTGCAACAATAATATTGTAACATCCCAGCGCTTTGTCTAATATTCAGAAAGGATATCGATCCTGAGCACATCCTCCACAGCTGAGAGAAATCAATTTACATCAGTCAGTGCTGATGTTTCCATTCAGCCTGAGCTCCAGTGTGCATGTGAGGACTGGAAAGGTTACATATTTGAAGACCTTATGGGAAATTAGTCTTTGCTGACAGTTTGTTAGTTTTTTTCCGCTCTTTATGCCTAGATGTCTAGAATTTTGTGTCTCAGAGTTCGCAGCATTGATTTCTCTTTCCTTTCCTTTTACTGTCCTTGGGCGCTGAGGCCTGCGATAAAAGGACTCAGGGTGAGTGAGAGAGAGAGAGAAAGAAAGAGCGAGAGAGAGAGAGAGAGGGAGGGAGAGAGAGAGAGAGAGAGAGAGAGAGAGAGAGAGAGAGAGAGAGAGAGAGAGAGAGACGTGGGAGAGGAAGAGGTTAGGTCAGGCTAAAGAAAACAGTACAAAAGTGGAAAAAGGAAAGCAAACATCATCCATCTTCTTTCACAATAATGTTTCTGTTGCACTGTATTCCAGCCACTTCCAGCGATAAAAAACAGATGAAGAGGAGAAACTAAGCCATACAACTTTTATTTATTTATTCGTACACAGGTATCAAGCAATACAATCACGTGTATATGTGTTTGTCTTTGGTGAGGATATATCAACATTTCCTGAAAACTGCTGCCTTTAAAGTTATTAGCATCAATTTATTAAATTATTGTTAATATAGTCTATACTTTCTCTCATTCTAGAATAAAAATACCAGACTATGAAATGACATATGAAAGTATGCATTGACCATATAGAAAAAAAGTTAATTTTCAAATAGCTCCCTTTTCCCTCGGGACTGCTCTACACAGGTCTTAAAATACTGGTCGCTACACTCTAAAAGTGCATAATATGGATCACAAAGACTGGGTTTCAGTCACATGTACACAATGCCCCACAAGATGTACAATGAGTGCGAAAGTCAAAATTTCATATCAAATAGTGCACTGCATAATGACTATGGAGCCATCTGATATTCAGTCTTATTCTTAAAAATAGGTGATTTTTGCTTTGATGGCCACCCTGCATTCTCAAGCAGCTTCCTAAGGTGCCACTTGAAATGCTTTTATAACAGGGCTGAAGAAGTTCCAAGATGTGGCTGAGGGCTGTTTAACTGATGAAAACCATAATAGTCGGCATTTCAACAAAGAAAACAACAACTTAAAAATATAATTTCCCAAAGAAATCCATTTTATTTTCTAAAATTGTTATTTTACAAACCATCCACTGACATGGACTTTAGGGAACCAAACCAATGCCAATTTACAGCCAACGTTAGACTGCGCCTTTAAACATTAGAACATTGGACTGTGCCGCTATTACTTCTATAAAAGAATATGAAAAAAGAACTTTCAATCAGGAGTGTCTCAACATTTCACTAGTGTTGTAAATTTGTCATTTGAATTAAATTATCAAAAGTGATTCTACGTTTTCTACATTCTACATTTCCCAGTCCAATTGTTACATCTGTCACAATTTTTTGTCCAGCGAAAACCTGTATTATACTTACCATATTTTACATGTTATTGCATTAGACCACTGGAATCCTAAGGGCCCATATGTGGGCAAACACATCAGTCCCTCACTCTCTTGACTGTCACATGCATATTAGTCCCAAAGTAGTTACTAGATAATACTGTATATTTTATGATGACCAACCAAATATTTAATGGGTTCAAGGGTACACTACTACTAATCGCTCAGATATTTCAGGCTTCACATGTGAATACCATTAGTGAAACAAACTTTTATTGTGGACTGCCCTCAAATCGGGTAACTACAGCAGATTAACCCCCAAGTACAGTTGCAATTTCAGTTGATGGTTCATGTATGCACGTGCATTGTGTCTGGACCTTGACATGTTTGATATAATTTGTCCGAGTTCCCTCAGAACAGGGACGAAAGTGTTCCATCATGGATACCCTTTTCCCTGTCAGTCTTTAACTCTCCATGACCTGAAAGCTCTTCTTTTCTCCCACCTTACAAAACCAACAGTCAATAGGTCTATTTATCACAGTCACATTGATTAGGCAAGGGGCTTTGGGAGTTCAGATCATTGAGTTTGATGGCCACACACTTTTGAAGATGGCAACAAGGACATCTACTGGTTAAAAGAGGGATAAGCAAAAATCCATCTCAATACAACTCTTAACATGTTTAAGAAAATAACAAAAAACATCAGTGATAAAACATATAAATAACTGCTGTAAAAAAACAAACATTTAGGTTATCACTGATATTTTGGTTTTATTTCTTATAAAATCAACAAAAAACATCAAAGTTATAAAAGCTAAAAATAACTGCTACCAAACACAAACATTTAGGTTATCACCTGATATGAGGTTTTATTTCTAATATGTAAAACTCTGTGTGTCTATGATCAAATGTGGATATAAAATTCATCCTTAAACAGATCTAAGAAATAACTTGAACATCACATATCAGCACTATACTAAGATATTATAGGCGTTCAGAATGAGGCATGAATGCCCTTGGGTTTAAAAAAATAAAAAATATGCTTCTCCTGCACTAACACCCACTTGCCATTTCCCAAAACATTTCTAAATGTGGATACATTGTAGCGTTTAGTCGGTTTGACTAGTTATAGCTTAGTTTTCAGCCCAATCCATTTCCTCCCATACAAAGGTAAACAGTGGATCATTTTCTGTCTGTTCATAGAAAATTATCTTCTAGAAAACCTAGAAATTCTCAGTTATAACAGTCAGGCACTAGTTATCTCATTTTGCGTTTGCTTCTTTCTCCACTCAGTGGGCTTCCTTGGATTGCTTCAGCCATGATTTATTGTTCGCCCGGCACCTTGGCACCATGAGGCTCCCACTGTTTTTCCACAAACTCCTGTCTAAGCAAAGGTACACACACCTACACCAATTCATACAATAAAAAACAAAAATGCAAAACATCAAGTAACTGTGATGGTTGTATTAACATAACCATTTCTATTCAAAAACTTTATTTTAAAATGTGACTTAAAGGCTTGATGCTAAATCAGATACAGTACATCACTGCAGCAATAGTGCACAATAACAAATATAAATAAGTACACATTCACGCACATACACACACACACACACACACACACACACACTCAAAGACGTTCACATACTTGCCAGAAGGGTTAAAGCAAAACTGCACAATTGTGTGTGTGTGTGTGTGTGTGTATACACAGTAATTCTTTTAGATGCAATGGCAGTTCACAGAGTTTCATCATATTTACCCTTTGCAGTAAACTGTTCTGTTAAAATGGAATTCTATAAGGACAGGGGGAAAACGCACTCTACAGAGCACAGCATTGTTAAAAGAGGTCACTCTTCCAAGGGTTAAAATACAAAAGAATTCCCTGTGTGTATCTGGAGCTGTCAGTAGATTTGAGGCAATAACCATTTGTGTGAAAAAAGTTTGAGCAGCACTGGTCAATCTCTATTTTTCATTTTTCTGCTAATTTTAGTGCACAGTTTCATATTTTAACATACTGGAGAAACACAAACATTAATATGTAAAATGTGCTATAACTTTTGCAAAGCCACATTTTATTCGAAAAAAAAAAAAAGGAATTGGCCAGAGCATTTCCATGTCCAAAAAAGGAACTAGCTTAACTTAACTTCATCGAAAATTCAAAATGAGTGTTCACCTTAAAATCGATGTATTAAGTAAAGCCTACTGCACTCAGAGGGAGCTAATTAGTGTGAAAAAAAGTTAATTCTTCACTAACCTCCCCTCCTCCACACCCTTCTTCAGTGGACAGAGCTCCTTTTGCTGAAAGACAAAAACAGCTGGAACAGCAAGAGCTGCCAGGAGTTATCTCTGAGGAACCCTCACTGTTTCTGTTGATATACACAGTCTGCTTCACAACAGATCACCTCAGCACTCACTATCCCTTCATCATCACATCCACAACCAGCTTTTGCATCACATTCTAATGCAAATACAATTACGGCTACCTGACATCACCTCTGATCACCCATGGGATTGCTGGAATGGCCTAGATTGAGCGCTACCCTTGAGTCAAATAATGCTCAGGAGAAACTCAATCCTTATGTGCTCGTTAAAGAGGTTCTAAGAAATAATAAACTTCTCAGTATGCTTTGTGTTGGTGCTCCTCTCGTGTAAAAGAAGGAGACTATTTTACTAGTGGTGTTGCTCTCCAGATCTAAACTGCAGCTTACCACAGTGAGCACGAGAGAGCAAATGGAATAAATAGCAGTGCTTTCTAATTAATGTAAGATGATGAGTTCCAGCATCTCTGCTGTAGATCAACAGTAATCATGGGACTAGCTGGAACACCCATTTGGAGTGCACAAAAAGGAAGCTTCTTTAAACCACATCGCCTCCACTAAGATACTGCCTTTCTTTCATACGACCCTTAGTGTTTACACCCTGACTTTGTTCTTGATGCGTTTGACTTTAGAAGACACGCTTTGTTAATGGTGAACATATGGAGTCCCAAAGCAATGATCATAAAGAAAATAACCCGAGCCTACCTATGCATGTCTTGTGAGGCCTTTTTTGCTTGAGATAAATAGTTATGTATCTCAATCCAAGTGTGCTAAATGGATTCTTTCCAAAATAACAAAAGAATCATGGAGGAATCTCTTTTTTCTAAGTCCATAATTAAACCTCTAGTGGTCAAACTCACTACTGCCTTGATCATCTGCGCTCTTACATACCAGGGCAAGGTCATTCTTTTTGGCAGAGGGGGGCTGCAGATATTCGGCAGAGCGGCCGACAGCTGGTTGCTTGGTAAAAGCCCGGATGAGTCTGGACCGGTAGTGATCCCCTGCCAGGAAGTAAAGGATAGGGTCCAGGCAGCTGTTAGCGCTGGCCAGTGGACGGGTGATTTTGTATGTGAAGTTGACAATGTTGAGAAACCAACAATCAGCCTCTAATACACGGTAAGTATAGTATAGGGTGCGGGTGATGTGGAACGGAACGAAGCTAACAGCGAACACAGTCAGCACCACAATGATGAGTTTGATAGACTTCCTCCGGGACGAGCTGTGCCCCTGGCCAGGAGAAATGCCCTGCCTGGGGCGACAGAGTGCCCGAGCCATTAAGCAGTAGCACACCATGATGACAAGGAAGGGCAAGCCAAAAAGAAGTACCATCACAACTGAGCAGTAAGTGACATAGTTCTCAAAATCGTTCGGGCTACTGGTGTCGTGGCACAGCGTGTCATTGTCCCGCTGTGTGGTGGTGACAAACATGAGGTTGGGCACCAGGCAGAGAGTCACTGTAGCCCACACCAGACCACACACCAGGTGGGCGTGGCGCGGCTTTACCAGTGTCAGGGAGCGGATGGGGTGGCAGATTCCCAGGTAGCGGTGCACGCTGATGCAGGTCAGGAAGAGGATGCTGCAGTACAGATTAGCATAGAACAGGAAGCGGACCACCTTGCACAGGGCCACACCAAAGGGCCAGTGGCTCCGGTTAGCATAGTAGTAGATGAGCGTGGGCAGAGAGAGAACATAAAGAGTGTCTGACAGCGCCAAGTGGAACATGTACACTGTACTGGAGTTCCAGGGACGCATCTTGGTCAGGAACATCCACAAAGCCACAGAGTTGAGGGCCAAGCCCAGCACACACACTATGGAGTACGACACAGGCAGCAGGATGTATTTGAACTCTTCATCAAAACGGCAGCTTTTATTGTTCCCGGAATCCTCTGGAATTGACGTGTGGAAAGTGACAGAGACGTTTCCTGAGAAAGTCTGAAGTATGGAAGTCATCTTTTAACTGCAAATAGAATCAGGACAATATTTAGCAAACACAAAAAACCCTTTAGTATAAACCTGTTAAACAACAGGGGTCAACATGGGACCATCACTCCGGTAACTACACCACTTCACAGTAGTTACCAAATTACTCGGTAACGACTAAAATGACCAAATAATTAATTATTTATAATAAGCTTTAAAACTAAGAACTGACAAATGAGACCACAATTTAAGGTGATATAGAACTAACTTAGGGTTACTGTGATTTATGATACATATGAAAATCTGCAAATATAAGGTGATTACACCAGAGCAGCAGAGTGTGTCGGCCACTTTGCAAATCGGTGCATTTTATCAATTTTTGTGTTTGTAACACTGTACAAGTGAATGTTACATCTCTCTGTATTTTTTTCATATAAAAATATTTATGTATCAGCAAACATAAAAAACAAACATAATGATCAGAAAAAGATCAGGTGCGTGCGTCTGTAGTGCGTTTGTGCTTGGTCTCTTACAAAACAGTGTGTGAACCGTGTGTCTCATGTTACAGTTACGTTTATTTTCGCATACAACATTTGTGTGTATAAACCTTTCTCAAGTTTTTTCTTTCAGCTTCCTAAAAAGCCCTAAGAAACTTTTTAGACTATCCTAAGGCTGCTTATGCGCATTACTGTCCATTCTCAAAGAAGGGATTAACAATGTAAACAGACATCTTAGTGTCTTCATTCAGACCACCTCTGTCTATGAATCACAAGACCACCACTTTCACCCTCACCCCTTAAACCTAGAGTTGAGGATGACTCCTTTTGTTATTCACGAGAGAGTTTACAGAGAGATTACAGAGAGCACCAGGCAGGCAAACTCTCCTAGAGACCCCACCACTTCGTCACGAACAGATGTTAGACTCGTGCCAGACATGTTACCTATCTTGCAAACCCAGACTCCCCTCCTCTCCATAATAACGCGGTATTAAAAGACAGAATTACCACGGTTTCCTCCTTGAGCTACACTCATTTTACTGTGGAACTGAACACGAAGGGAAGGTTACTGCGAGAGCATGTGAGCTGCCTGCCTTGACGCGGTTTGAATCTTCATTTAAAAGTCGATCCCGTTTCTAACATGAACGAGGAGGTAAATCAGCAGTTACGCTCAAACACCTCGGAAAGTTGGTTAGTGTTATCTTTGTTCTTCCCAGCCGTTAGATAAATTAGCTGAGGAAAAGAAACACTGATAGAAACGAGCAGTTCTTCTACTCACCGACGGCCGTGAACTCTCCCGTCTGTTCTTCAAGTGACGCTCTCTCAGCCGCAGCCCAGCCGTCCGAGTTCCGAGTGAAGAGAAACAAGCGATAGCAGCGACTGATCGTGTGTGGGGGTGTGAATGAGTGTGAAAGTGAGAGGTGCTCCCGCCCACCAGGCACACAGAGTCCGCTTACACGATCACAGCAATTACAGTTGAAAACTTTTCACATTCAGCTCATTAAAATCCCAGCAGGGGTCCACAAATGGCAGAACGACGAACTGGATTAGTTACACTGAAACCAAACTAACATTTCGAAGTCATTTTTAATTCCACATAGAAAGTGTTTGAAATTAACAGAGAAAGGAACGTATTTAGCCTCTTAAAATACAATAATTAAATGTACCCCGGCTGTACTTTTCTCCCTCCTTGAATACACAAATAAGTGTATTTGTTCTCAAGATAATGAATCAGAACAGTTGTGGTCTTAAGATTGCTTAAGCTTACTTTATGTCTTAATTAGCTTCAAAGGCCACAAAAAATCAAATATACATACATATATATATATATATATATATATATATATATACACACACACACACACACACACACATATACATATATGAGATTTACTACTGTCAAAATGCTTTTAATGTCATAGTTGATACAAGTCACAGAACTGATCTTAGAATGGCAGGTCTAAAACAGAATCAGCTGACAAGTGATGTATGTAACACTCATAAAGAAATAAACATTATGGTTGAGGCAGGCATTTATGCTACCCTAGATTAAAGGTTAAATCAGGCCCAAAGTGAAGAAGTCGCTGTAAAATAATTCAGTCTCCAAAACAGCTTGACAGACACAAAAGAGGTGGTCATGTTCAACACCATAGAAAAAGCGTCTGAAATTCACAAAAAAAAAACGACCTTAACGTGGCCAATGTAAAAAACAATGTAAGGTGTGCCCAAAGTAAAGACCAGTATTTGCAAGATGAATTCCACTAAAAGATTGATGAACAATAGCATAATGCACCCTCAAGATGAGCAGGAATGACTGGGCTTACAAACAGGAACCCATGTAATGCTGTGAGCGTCAGAGGGAACATACGGTTTGAGCAGCTAGCTGCCAGGGGTTTGGCATGCAGGCGGGGGTTAATATTTACTCAGAGAGGACAGTCAGGAACATGGAAGAGCAAACGTTTGAAGGGAAATTCTGGCAACAGGCACTGAGGGAAAAGGGCAAGATCTTACAGAAAGAGATCTTTATCTATACATAATCCCTCATAGAAGTCAACACGTATGCAGACTGCTGGAGTGAAAGAAAGTTCATGCCCTGTCAACAATAGTCTCATGTTCTGCAGAGGTACTGTGCAGAAAAGGTTCTTATTTTTGTCGCAGGATTGGCAATGATGTTTTAGTTGGAAGTACTGTTCCTGACAGCTTGAGACTGGTTTATCGGATTCTTCAGCGCTGTGATGTGGTAGCTTGTTAAGGTATCTAATACAGACATACGCCAGTTTCAAGGGGGGTAAAAGAGCCATTCAAGAGAGACTGTAATGTTTGTGTTAGATAATAAAAAAAAGTAATATAGAGCACTCAAGAGAATACATAAAACATGAATACAGTACATTACAGTTGGAAAGAAAAGCTTAGTGATCAGAATGCAGATTGAGTTGAACAGTTGTGATGATAGGAATCAGAGGTTTGCTATGTCTATGAAGTAAATGTAGTCTTTTTACTCATTATTTGAAACAAATAGTGAACTTATGGTGTCCTCAGTGTTGTATATGTAATGTAGATATTGGTAAAATAGTAAGGAACAAATATTTCGGGAACTACATTGTCTTACAACCTATGCACTTCTGCAACCTGTATGTTCATTTTGTGTCAAACCCTGAGGCAGTAGGTCTTCAGATATCTGGTTCTTATCACAAACACAGCGAACAATTCTGACTCTGTAAACTTCTCTGGACAGGAGCATTTCACATCAAACCACTCTAAATGGTAAAATCTGGAGAAATGTAAAAATCGGATGGCATTCCACTTTAGCAGAGAAATGGAACAAAGTGGCAAAAATGTGGACAAATGATTAAAAATAAGGAATTGTGATATTTAGAACAGCATGCAAAGCCCCTGTGTTAAGACAATTATATAGAAATGTAATCTATATACAAAAATGTATATAACAGGATAGAGTATGCCTATATAGAGTTACTAAATAGAGCATTAAAAGATTTCAAGGCTTGTACACATGCAAAACAACATTATTTGTTCAAAATAGTGTCCCTGTTTATTGTTATTGTTTCAAAAGATCCTTAACTGACCAGTGGTTCTACTGCAAAATGACACATGTGAGCCTTTATTTTCTTTATAACCAAGAATAGGCATTGGCCAAAAAAAGACAAAGAGCCGTCCTTGCCTGTCAGAGCTGACTGGAGGTTCGGGCAGCATAGTACTGCAGAGAAAGCAAGTAAATTGAGTGGGAAAGAGAGCAGGACAATGATTCGCTGATCTCATCTGGCCTAGGAGAACCCCTAGGAATAGAGTTTACTCAGTGTTGTACCTCTCCTCTCTGTTTTACATAATAGTTGCAGTCTGCAGGACTGACAGAGCAGTTAAGGCTTTGAGAAAGCATATAACAGCTGTAAAACCACTTCTTGTGGTTAAGATTGAGAAAAGGAAGCAGGTTTGCCTACTACCAGAAACAAAGAGAAAGGAGAAAGGGCACTGCTTGTTTATCAGTTTTGTTGCTTGACTCACACAGAGAACACACAAAGACATGTTAGAACATGCATTACTGAGTAACTATCACTGCCGTCTCTGTTTCATGCTTTCAATTTCACGCCATGTGTGTTTTTTTTTACCAGGCCTTTGCACTCCCAGGCCAGAAAAGGCAGCATCATTGTTTGATTACATGGATACTTATCAAGTTCTGAGGCAGCCCCATAGCACCAAAAGTAAGAACAAACAGTACAATTAAATCAGAATGAAATAATGGTGAATAAGGAAGTGTTCACTTCAGATATTCAGATACATCTGTGGGACTCTAACATTCCCTCATATGCTACAGCTCTGGATCTAGTGGATCTTAAGTGTCTTTTTTATAGGAGAAATCAGTAAATAGTCAACAACAGAAAGACTGTACAGCTCTGAGGGAAAAGCATTAATCATCTGGGTCATGGTCAGATCAGGGAGGAGAGCCTTCTCTTCTTATGGTGCAAAAAAACTCACACTGTAAAAAATGGGAAGGGTCCAGTTGTCTGGATAGTTTTATAGTTTAATATGAAGACAAAGCAAACAGGATGACACTTTACAATCTGATATTTAATCTACCACTGTACATATAATTTCAGATACACCCTTGACCTGTTGGAAAATATGCACAGTGCTTACTTTATTATGCATTTTTACTGCAATACTGTATTCACAGCTTGCCTACTGTGCTTGGAATTGAGTGAATGAGACATTATTGTGTTTGTTCAATGGATAATCTCTGTGTAAGAAACTCTCTAGTTAAGGCTGTCAGTGACAGGGTCATTGGTTTGACTGCATTTGCATTGCTTCTCTAGCATGAATATGAAACACAAGAACCCCCTTGAAGAGAAGAAGCCCATTTTCTCTGCAAACAGCTGGTTCAAGTAACTGCTTTATAAAAGGATAAAGAATTGAGCTTGCCTGACAGAGGATTACTTTTGGAACCCAGTTAACACAGTATGACGACAAATATAGTTAAACCAGAGAGGAGAAATGGGGATTTTATAGTTCCTGTACAAATAATGCGTTGGGCCTCTCTTATACATGTAAATTGTTCATTAACATATGGCTGGGTTACTCCGTGTGCTGAGAGCCCAAGTGTGATATTTCTCATGGTCAAACGCTTAACACGTGGGAGAAGTTAGATTAACATGTGGGAAACACATGTGTTGCCTGACATCCCATATTTACTGGTCTCACACAAGGCAAACTTGCTCCAAGCAGACAACATTACCATTACAACTATTACCTATGTGATCCTGGAGCAAAGATATGGGGACAGTTATATTTACAACAAGAAGACTAACAATCATTTTTGTACAGTACCAGTCAAAAGTATGGACTCACCTGATTGAATGTATATTCTTCATAATCATAAAGACATTTATATTTGAATAGTGAATTTGAGGTGTATGTGTGAAATTATTTTATAACAAAGAAGTAAATAAAACTAGGGCTGGGCACGTTACTGTGTTAATATCGCGTTAACGCATTATTTACTTAAGGCCGACAATACATTTAATCGCGCGTTTAATGCAGGTTTTTTTTTATTCTTTTATTTTGAATGTTCGGCGGTATTGTGTGCTCGTGGGTGCGCAAGTGCAGTGCTATACATCATGACTGGTTTTCGCGGGGGTCAAGCGTCCAATTACCATTACACCAAAAGGGTCCTTAATGACACTGCATTCAGATAGGGCCTAAATAGACTTTCATATGGTGCTGGTACCCCTTTGCAGCTGCTATAATGGTTCCGCCCCCCATGCTCTGGACTCTGAGGGTAACTTGTTTTTCTTTAACCAACTAGAAAAAATGTGAATGCCCTGCAGTGGAAAATAGCTTTGCTTTTATATTTGATTTGATTACATTAATGTTTAAGTTGAGATTTACAAGAAATATTTTAACTGCAGCTGTGTAACTGTATTAAAGGGAACACTGCTGTTAAAAAAGCTCCTTATTTGTTTAAAGTGTTTGCAAACCAATGTTATTGCACTTTTGTTCATATAGCAGTACTTTAAGTTACTTTTGAGTTAATTATTTAATTTTGCGCACAACAATGCGATTAATCCCGATTTATTAATCTTGTTTAAAAATTGTAATCGTTGCCCAGCATTAAATAAAACATATTCTTAAATATTCCGAAACATTTTCGGTACATGCCGAACCTCTTTAGAGAAGAACCCCAGGTAGCACATCATGAAGCTGCTTGAACAAATGTGTATGCAAAGCTGTGTCAAGGAGGGTCTCGGACAGAAAATAGTTAGTTCATCCTTTTAGTCACGGTATAATTCTGTATATTCTTTCAACTGTTTGTCTTCCCTGTTATTCTAAAACAGGGAAAATATTAAACAACAAAATGCCCTTGTGTCAGGTAATCTGTGATGATGATCATGATCATAATAATCATGATCACGATCATGATTATTATTATTATTATTATTATTACTATTATCACTATTATTACTATTATTATTATTATTATTATTATTAACAATAATAATAATAACAGCAATGATATTAACAGTAAAAACAACAACAACAATAATAATAATAATGTGTGCCTGTATTTAGTCCCAGACCTTGGGCAAATTTTCCAGGATCCTTCTACGATGAGATGGGTTTGTGACTCCAGAAACACGTAGATCCTCCTCAGTAATGCCACTGCAGAAAAGGCAGAATTTAGTCACATTACTTCATTTGCACCGATCTAATTCCTCACAAAAAAGGTTTTTAGTCATGAATGCCCACTGATTTGTCATTAACTTTAGAATCATGCATAACATATTTTAACATGAGAAAATGTTCACACGGCACTTCTGGACATGGTTTTGGCCTAATCTTGGACTAATTGCAATGCCTGTGTTTTATCCTTTCAAGTCATTTACTTCAGATTTGGCCTTGATATGGTGCTGCAAAATCTGGCCCTAAATATGTAGTCCTCTGCTTGATCAAAGGGGAACCAGTGTCCTGCACAGTTTCAAATATATCTGATCATAAGGCACCCGATAAAGCTTGATAATTTCCTGATAGGCTTGATAATGGGCTGATGAGTTGGAGAAAGAAATATTTGAGGTCCCAAGATAGATGTTCCTCACCTGAAGTAGTCTAGGTCATCCCAGCCATTAAGACTAAGACCCTGAGCATAGCGCTGTAGCCCCAAAGTACTCAGCAGTTCTCGCACTGTCTCTGGTGCAGGTTCCTATGTATACCAACAAATAAGCAATATAAAAACCTTACAAACTCACATAAAGCCATATTCCGATATTATGTAGATAAATACATTTATATAGATTCACAATTAAATTAGTAAGCTATGTTGCTAAAAAGCAACAATAACACTAGGTTTTATAAATTTGACCATATCTCTTAATTCACCTCTTTCTCCCAGCAATAATTAGCCTCAGAAGCCAAGGCATAATCATAGCCATAATGCCTTGGCTGGATGGACCTGTGATTCAAGGGATATGTCTTCTCTACTGGCATGAAGTCCATCTCACTCAGTGATTTGGCTATCTGTAGAGCAGTGAGTGAGTTATCTCCTGAAGCTGCAGGGGGGTGTTCTACCACCCAGGGAATGGATGCCTCGCAAAGGGGAATTTTGGTGGACTTGTATGGGTAGAGCTTTGGTCCATTGCGTGCTGGCACTTGCCGCTCCTGGTTCAGCCTAGCATTGTCTTTCTTAAGCATCTCTTTGTGTGACCTTTGCATATCCTGTGCAAAAACTGAAAAATTTGCATAAGAGTTGCCTAATTTCTTGACAGGCCTAATTTCTTGACAGTCTTGAGTTATGTAGGCTCTTTGAATTTGTGACTGAAAAGGATTTGTTGTGGTGTTCTTTTGGCTTTGGGAAGGATTCGATAAGTCAGGTCCAGGGAAGAGCTGGTAGGACGAAGCAGGCTGAGGTGTCATTTGGGCTGGCCGATCGCAAGGTGGTGTGTAGGGCGGCAAGGAGCAAGGAATCTCGATTTCAGTAAAGTCAGACCTGCGGGCAGCTCTCCGCTCATGGCTTAGTCCCCCCATGACTTTGGGAAGCAGAATTGCTGAATCTCTGGCCCACACACTGGACTCCTTGGGCAATGGGTTCTCCTCTACTTTTCGCAACATGGGAACACCCTCAAAGATGAAGTAGGCGGGGTTAGTGTAGCTGCTTGGAGCTGCAGGGCGGGTGGCTGAAGAAGCTCTGAAGCAGAAACAGACAACAGAACAAGTCATAAGTCAGTACAGGAAGAGGCTTTGGTTAAAAAGACCACTTTACAATACAAGACCTCCCTCATAATTTTTTATTAATGGTTTTTCATTTGTTTGTAAAGATCCTAAAGTTTTAATAAGCAACTATAACACATATCTGATGATGAATATCAGATGAAGCTGACAGGTATAATGCCAAATAAAGAAGAACACACAATCTGAGATTATAGGTGAATGTATAGGTGAATGTAGGCTCAGTATATGTGAATGTGGGCTCACTACTTGGAAGGTAACAGGCTACTTTTGACCTTTTTATTTAATGCGTTTCTGCTTAATTGCTGATAGCTTATATTTAAGGTGCTTCTGAGTTCATTAATAAATATTAATAAACTAATTAATAACACCCACTCAAAATCATACAAGCAATTTCTAAATGTTTTTGTATTAATAACAAAGCAAGGTACTCACTGACTAGAGGGTGCACGGATGGGTGGAGGAGACCAAGGGCCCCTAACTGGTCCCTTATCTTCCTTCTCAAAGCAGAACCACTCTGTAACATGTATAGAGACACACATTTCATGCCAAAGGTCTGTATAAATAATGAAGCTGTCTAGGGTATAAGCCTGGGGCGTACAGAGAGAGTGGCACACTCACGCTCAGCGTCCTGAAGGCCTCAGGATGCATCTGGACAAGGTCTGTCAGCAGGGAGCCAAAAGAGGAAGCCATAACAGATAAAAGAGAAAGCAGAGCCGGAACGACAGAGGAACCAAAAGAGGAAGAGGCATGGAGGCTGCACAGTGAGCAGGTTAAATATAAGGAAGCGATAGAGGAAAAAAAAAACAAATGAAGCGCAGAAAGGACAAGAACCCGACTAACCATAGATCCTCTCACGGGTCTGGCGTCTATTTGGTGGTACATAGACTTTAATATGGCCTCGGATGGAGCCCATCTCTTCACCCCTATGGGTTAGGCAGGTCTCAAATGACTCCGAGGAGCTGGTTATTACTGACTGCAGTGCTACACAGCACTCGCCTGGTTCAAAGCAAATTGCACAAATGTACATTACCGCAAACCAAAATATCACTGTCATAAGTTTATTTAGAATGGAGTTGGCTGTAAAACTAAAGGAGGAGTTAATAACTCACCATATGACTCAAAGCCATCACAAGATTTCACAGTCAGGAGCAAATGTTGGTCCTGTAGATACTCCATATCTGAGACAAGGGGCTGAAGCTGGGCAAACAGAAGGAGAAAGCCTTCAGAAATGGTCAATCCTATAAGCTTGACAAAGCAAAAACAAAACAAAGTATCTTTCTTTGGTTAAAAAAAAGAACAAAACAACAATTTCTTTGGTATTTGGTAAGTTCCCCTTTTTGCTTTAATCATAGCATGCACTGCCAAATGCTTCCCAAGTTAGTCAGTGAAGGGTAGATTAAACCCATCTGTGAGTCACCTGAACACAAACTGAAAGGAAGCAAAAAGAAAAAATGACTTTCTTGTATGATCGATGTCACAAATTTGCTTGTTGAAATAAAATAGTAACAATACTCCAGAATCTTGAATATTTCTTCTTCAGTTTCCATTTCTTCTTCAGTTTCTATGGCTTATTTGCAGTTTCAGGTGGAAAAAAATATCCGATGAGTGCGCGGTGTCAGATCTTTTGGACCACACTGTACATATAATGTGCCATTTGTATAATAAATACCTGTCTGGAAAACTGACCAAATGTGTTTTATTTCTATTTACACCAGTGTCTCTTAATGGACATACAAGAAAAAAGTCTCATTAATGGTGCATCTCTGAACCTTAGGAAGTTGTTTGGAAGACCACCCCAGTTTGAGGAACCCAGGCACTTCGCAGCACTGCGAGTCATTTTCTGCAGAGCGGCGCAAGTCTACACAGGAAGAGGGCAAAAACAGAAAAGAAAACTCTCACATGACCCATTGCCATTTTAACAAAAGCAGGCCAGACAAGCAGACTTGAGCACTCCTCTTAAAGTGAAAAGTGTGAATAAAAGGCACCTTCCAGACAGCGAGAGTGGAACTCGATGAAGAACTTTGTCTTGCTGGCAGTCTTCACTATGGCCTCAACGGTCTCCAATTCTATCAAAGCCCGGTCAGAACATGAGTTTGAGTCTACCTCCAAGACACAGACAAATGCATTTAGTCAGTACTGTCTATCACAAACGTTGCCAAGGAAGCAGTAGTCTTCAAGGCCACTGCACTACAACATGTTGTCAAGATTATCCAATGTGACTGATATCAACATCTACCAAATACCTATTATTTATGATACAATAAACAAGCTGAAGTGAATCCCCTGATGGTGTTCTTAGAGTTAATTACAAATCAAGCAGAAGTGAGCTGCTGCAAAGGAAATGTCCATTACAGAAGTGCACACTCAGCAACCCCTCAATAACCCCATGAGTTACTGCATAATGAGGAACCAGGCAATAAGTTTGTTAACAAGACTCACACTGAAGGAAAAATGAACAGTGCCAGTTTCACACAGTTGACAAACCTTGTCTAGGGATCTGTACTGTCACCCCGACTTGAAATGTAGCAAAAACAGGAGAGTGATCACTGGTGAAGATGTCATCAGTGCAACCTATGAGAAACGACTAAACTTGAAGATCACCAAAGAAAATGCAACACATATATACACATATACTCAGCATTCTGGTGTTTTCCTAATTCTGTCATGGTTTTCATGTACTTGCACCAGAAAGTTGAGGTCGAGCTTGCCTATTAATTTTTTTACTATGAGTGGCTTTGCTAAGAAGGAGAAATTGTATAGACTTGCTTGTTTTTAGAACAGTAGGACGGACAGGATATGACTCTGATGGTGGACCACAGACCAGTACCAAACTTTATACACGCTTTGTTCTTCATTCAGAAATGACACTAAAATAACAGTCCAGTGTTTGATTTTGTTCTCACTCAGCATAAACGCAAACCAACAGAAATGTTGTCAGTCTGGTCACCATCCTATGACCATTTGTGCTATTTCCCAGAAGCTGATTGCTTGTGTGGTTGCCAGTGAGGCAAGTTAGAGGTGTCATTTTTTTCATCATTTAGCGCAATGTTGACACAATTTTAACACATTTAGAGCTAAATGTGTTAAAAAAAAATGGTGTTACATTTTGGTACATTTTCTTGCTGCGTAATTGTTAAATGTTAAATGTAAATGTTAACTCTAAATGTAAATGTTAAATGTTAGATGTAAATGTTAAATCTAAATGTAAATGTTAAATCCTAAATCTAAATGTTAAATCTAAATCTAAATCTAAATGTTGCTTTTACAAATGGCAAGAGATATGCTAATTGGCCACGCCCCATGATTAAAATTGGCAGTTACTTAGCAGGGGGCTGGACTGCATGCTGTGATATCGCCTCACCAACATACCCTAACCTTAAATGATCTTAAATCTAAATGTTAAATATGAAAAATATATCTTGCACTCTAAATGTGAAACTTCACAGTTAGATAGGGCTCGGTGACACTTTTCCAACGACCCCTCGTTTGCCATAATAGCCCCCCGGAGTTATTAGCCGAAAACCGTTCACATCTGACAAAAGTAATGGGAGACCGTGCGAGATTAAATCCACAGTTAGATAGCGCACAGTGACACCTTTCCAACGACCCCTCATTTGCCATGATAGCCCCCCGCTATCCAGAGTTATTAGCTGAAAAACATTCACCTCGCCCGCGTGTCCCATTACTTTTGTCCGAGGTGAACATTTTCGGCTAATAACTCCGGATCGCGGGGGGCTATTATGGCAATTGACGGGTCATTGGAAAGGTGTCACCGAGCCTTATCTAACAGTGGATTTAATGTATAATGTATTTAATAATGCATTTAATGTTAAAAAAACACCCCCGGAGATCCGGAGTTATTAGCCGAAAAAATGTCGTTGGAAAGGTGTCACCGAGCCCTATCTAACATTCATTGTTTGAACTTTCATTTTTAACATTTAGATTTAAGATCATTTAAGGCAAATCCTCCATGTTGGTGAGGGGATATCACAGCACGCAGTCCAGCC
>JBBIGA010000032.1:1658489-1670718 GCA_037576975.1 Alestes dentex | reverse complement strand
CTTGACTCCTCCAAACATACTTCTTGTCGTTGTGGCCAAATAGCTCAATCTTTGTTTCATTCTCCAGAAAGCTTGTGGCTTGTCTATGTGGGCAGCTGCAAATTTGAGTCGAGTTTGAAAGTGTCAATTTTCGGGCAGGGACTTCTTTCTTGGTCGGCACCCTCACAGTCCATGACGATGTAAAACTCAGTTCACTGTGGACAGTGACATTGATGTTCCGGCAGCTTCCAGTTCATGGCAGGCTTGAGTCTTGGTGGTCCTTGGCTTGTTCTTGTACAACCAGTTTCCTTTCATCTGAGGGTGACAGTTTGGATCTTCTTCCAGGCTTTGGAGGATGACACATCCGAATAACTGAACTGATGATCTTGGAATCTGAAGTTGTTTAGAGATGGCTCCAAGAGACTTTCCCAACTTGTGTAAATCTACAATTCTCATTCTTAGATCTTCACTGAGTTGCTTAGACTTTGCCATTGTTCTGTATCTTTGTCAATCCAATGAATGCTGTCAAACACATCCTTTTTATGCTGGCAAAGAGAAACTACCAACTGAAGTTAATTGTGATTACTAACGACAAATGAATAGGCCTTGGCCTTGTCAAGTTAAGGATTTAGTTGTGATGCATGTGTATATTTAAGCCTGTATGTATAATTTTGACCCTGTGTTGATAAGAGACAATCCTAAATAAACTCAATCTTGTGCACCCAGTTCTTGTTTTAAAAAATAATTGAAGTTGTATGTCATATATCATTCTGCCCTGGAAAAAGCACAGTTTAAATAAATCATTAAAAGCCCAAAATAAATATGACATTCATACCCATGAGTGTATGTAAACTTCTGGCCACAACTGTAAATGCTTCATCCTTAATATGGATTTAATAGATGCCAGGAAAAACTCTGTTTAGCCTTAAATGGCCAATCTGTCTAATGGTGATTACATTTGTACACAAAGGCCTTCTTCTCTCCGTTTAGTCTCTCTTTCTCTCTCTCTCTCTCAGTGTCAGCCAGAGGAGGATGGGTTCGCCTTTTGAGTCTTGGTTCCTTCTGAGGTTTCTTCCTCCAGCTTACAGAGTTTTCCTCGCCTCTGTCGCCTTTAGCTCACTAGGGGCTTGGACCTGGACTCTGTAAAGCTGCTTTGTGACAACTTTGGTTGTAAAAGGTGCTGTATAAAATCGAATTGAACTGAAACTGAATTGGCTGATAAATTTTTCATGTTTTAGTTTCAGTGAAGGCAAATGTTAATGTTATTGCATACAAAGATCAGGCCACATTTCACAGCAACAAGACAGTGGCTTTTAAGGTATTTCATTTAGATATATGTTTTTCAGTAATGTTTTAAAACTAAATACATGTTCTTGCTTTTATTAGGAAAACATTTTTAAAATATCTATTCATGGAGCGCCTACCGAAAAGAATCAGTTCATGTCCATACATTAAATACATTTTATGTTTTGGAAAGGTTAATGGATTTAGGCACCCATCATGGGCCAAATGATACTGTTCATTTACGCATGGTGGTCTATGTTTAGCTATACCAGTAAAGACATTTTCACATCCCTTCAATTTAATTTACTTCCATGTATTTTGAAAGAGTTGCTTCAAAATTGAAATTAGACCACTGAACTGCATTTATTTTGTTTTTCCATAAAGCTTTGTATAACTGTAGTATTAATATAATTATATAAAGTGTATTTATTTGGCAAAGAACAAGCCTATTACATTACAACACTCAGAACTGTTGTGTACATTCTGGATGAACTGCTCATTCTGTTTCTTATTAGATATTTTAAATCTTCACTGCACCAATTTACATGTCTGTCTTACTGTTTAGTTTCCTCTTCTTCACTTTCTCTGTTTAATTGCTTGTTTGTCTTCCTGGGACAGTAAAAACTAATATGATTCCGGTTATTGTTGTTATTAGAAGTAAAATGGTTCCGTTTGAATAGCTGTGGCTGTATCTGATCAGTCTGAGCTCCGGTGTGTGATTGAGTGACTGGAGCTGCAGCGGAGAGGCGCAGTGGGTCTCCAGACACTCCAGAGGACGAAAAGAGTCTTCACTGTGAGTAAGGTAAGATAACTGGTGTATTTTAATAATATCTCATTTTTGTTTGATTCAAGGGCTACATAACAACCATGGGGTGTGAGTGGTGGTTTAAAACAAGCCCCAGTTATGTAATTCTGAAAGTAAACACACTATCACTGCGGCACCACAGTGAATCAAATTAGCAACCTAGTTTACCTAGCCTAGCCCATTAATGCGCTAGCGCGTTAGCTTGTGTCGAATTGGGTAACGACGAGGAATTATGTCTGTAAACATGTATGTATGTATGTATGTATGTATACATATCTCGTTAGGTTACTTGTTCTGTGATGTGTATAAAGTGCACTTGGCGTAAAAATAAGTCATTTGTGTGTTCGCCGAGTACGGAGATAGCAAGAAGCTATGAGCCTTGTAGCTAGCTTCGTGTACTTGGTTGCCTAACCGGTTTTGTTTGTTCATATATAAACACATTATATATATGTCCCTAAATCATATCTTCCCTCCCATCTGTTGCAGTCTCTTCTCGTTTTATAAATGAACCAACTTGAGCAACAAACTTGTAACATAAAACGACTATTTAAAATCGAATGACTGGCTACAGAAAATCAGTTTTTCCAGACACTTTTGGATCACGCTTAGCTTAAATTAAACTCGACTGAATAGCCAAGTGTTCCGAGTATCTTATTTTTGATCATTATTTTAGTAAAAGCACAGTTGATAGTGGCTGGGCTGCTGCGAGCTGGCTTGGATTTAAATCAGGATGACACGAGAGCTAACAGATGGTCCTTGGAGCATGTGTGTTCAGGAAAGTTGATCTATTTTGTATGAGAAATGCGGAATATTTTACTACTGAATGATACTAGAAGTGTAGATAAATTCACTGGCATTGACTAAGTGGTGGTATTCACGGTGGGAAGACCACAAGCTAACGCACCAGACCGTTCAGTGTTAGCCGAGCTCTGCGGATCACCATGTTTGAGTTTCTCCGACTGGTTTATTCCCCTCTTTGCCGGAACAGGCGGTCTAAAAGAGCAACCCCGGGGCCTCGTCGTGGCAATGGCGTCGTCGGTAGTTCATTTCAGACCTTTAAAGGCATGAGTGCGACCTTTTCTGTCGATTAATTGCGACACAACTTTGAAATCCACAAGCAGTGGTTAGCCTGGAAATCATTCATAAACAAATACGTCGAGAAGTACCAGGACAGTACCATAGATCAGCTGCTGGCCCAGTCGATGGTCTGGGCCAACCATGTGTTCCAGGGATGCAGGTTGGACTCTTTTTTGTTTTTATGTTTATCTTTAATCTAGTTTTATCTACATTGTACATCCTTAACCTTCCCCTGTTTAAGTGTGAGAATAGCTGTGTAAACGACTCAAATTGGGGCACAGACAGAATTAGCTCAGCTGTTCACACTCGTAAATAATTACGACCCAGACCAGTACATTTTATTAATTTTGTATATTCGTTTTCACACAATGCTGCTTTGGTGCTGTTGTACTCAGTCTAAAAGCATTTTAGTTTAAACCTCCAGATCTCAAACGTGTGCTCTACCTTGCAGGTATGGCCCTCAACTAATGCAGAGTGCTTGAGATGGCAGAAGGGATTCATGTTGGCGAAATGCCCTCCTATGATCTAGTCCCAAGTGCTGAAGCAAAAAAGAGGCCAAATTCATCTGATGGAAGTAAGTCTAAAAAGGCTTACTGATACTCTTTTTCAGTACTTCAGAAACTTCCTAAAGGGAGTATAAAAGAAAACATCTCATGTTAAAGTTTGGGTGTTTTGTCACTGCTAGTTTGATATGATTGTGTACAATTATATGAATTGTCTATCTGTTGTTCCATTTTAGGAGAGGAACCCATGAGGAAGATGCCTGTGTCAAAATTTGGCTCTAGACCCCGATTCGAGCCAGTGCAGTTTGTCAGTGGCACCAGCAGTAGCAGCAGTTGCTTAGGGAGTACTGATGAAAAAGAGAATGAAAAGGAGCGCAGGAGCATTGAGATGAACAGTGCGCGGCAGAGGGAACCAGACCAGCCGTACAGCAGTGGCCATGGCTACAGCTCTTCATCTGCCTCATCATTTGAAAGGAGTTCATCATATGGTTTTGATTCTTGGGCCGAACGAAGAAGTAAGGACATGTCGTTCGGCAGCAAGAGTGGTCTTGGCTATGGCAGCAGAGGGTCCACCTCAAACTTTATGGGAAAACTACAGCAGGAATACACAGCCAGATACGAGGCACACACTGCAAGACAGTCCAATTCACCTCCTCAAGCCAGTAGGTTTGATGGATATGCCAGCAGTAGGTCTGGAGGCTGGGATTCTGGACGGAAGGGGTTGGGCTATGGACACCAGGACAGACCATCATCTAGCAGGGTATTCAGCAGAGTCTATGACAGTCCAAGTAGGAGCAGCCCTGGCCTGCTACCTACACCATCTATGCCAATCCCTATTCCAACAGCAACACTGGAAGAAAAGCAGAGGTTAATTGCCAGGGTTTCATCTGCTGTAGCTGTTACTCTGCGAGATCCTGCCTTTATAGGTGGACCGGATGGTCCAAATTACAATTTTATTCTCAGCCGCAGCATCCAAGCTTGTAAAACCAACCCAGAGTACATTTATGTCAATTTAAAAGATATTCTTCAATCTGATCTGCCAAAGAACAGGAAAGTGCCCTCTGAGGGTTATGCATGTGAGCTGAGGTGCTCGTGTGTGTACCTTGCCACGGGGTACTCTGGAAGCAAAAACGGTGCCAGGGACCGTGCATCAGAGCAGGCTGTCAAACTTTTCATGAAGCCAGTGGAAGTTCGTGTTGCGCAACGTCAGTATAAGCGAAATTATGTCAATGACATGGTGGTTTGCCAGTTAAACACCCCAACCCCAGCCTTAGTTCCACCTCTACGCAACCCAGAGGATAACCCACCACCAAATACCAAGGGTCAGTATGTGCCTGATAAAAGCAAACATTGGACAGAGTTTGTCCTAATGGAGAATGCCCATGATGCCATCTGCATCCTGAACAATTCTGCTGCCTACAATCGCATGAAAATTGACTACACGTTTGATCCAATACCCAACAGCAATCTCTGGCTGTGTAGTGTATATTTACAAGATGAATTTGTTGCTCAAGCCAGAGGTACTAAGAAGAGCTCAAAGCATGCTGCAGCTGAGGAGGCAGTAAAGAAGCTCCGAATGAATCAGGCTGCTCGCCAACAACAGGAACATCAGGATCTGCAGCCACAGCCACAGCAGCATTTTTCTCAAGGGAACTACAACTCTCACCAACCTGCTGGCCGTTTCAGCCAGTACGGCATCCGAAAGAAGCAGCTTAGTGAATTGGTTATTTTGGAAAATTCTGATAATGCCATTTGCATCATTAATGACACGGCACAGTTCAACAAAGTTGCTGCTGACTACAAATTTACTGTGCTACCTGACCATCGCTGGAGGTGTGAAGTTTATATAGAAGGTCAGTTTGTGGCTGCAGGTATTGGACCCAAAAAAACGGTTAAACATATAGCAGCAGAGGAGGCCATTGCCACGCTGAAACGGACACAGGCAGTGGTGAAGTCCAACCTCAGGAAGGAGGGGCATGCGGATGCCATTTCTCGAAATCAGATAATAGCTCGTTCTGGGGAGGAGTCTATGCGGCAGGAAATCAAAGAGGATAACATTGGTAATCAGTTGCTTCGCAAGATGGGCTGGACAGGTGGTGGCTTGGGTCGAGAGGGAGAGGGCATTGCTGAACCAATCATGGTAAAGGAACAGTTTACCAGGGAAGGACTGGGTATGGATATGGATAGACATGGGAATCAGCTAAGTAAGCGTGATATTGAGGAAATCATACGTAATTATGCTTGCTCAGATCGTCAGGATGACCTGCGATTCTCCACTGAGCTCAATAATGATGAGCGCAAGCAGATCCATCAGGTCTCCCAAAAATATGGGCTGCGGAGCAAGTCGTATGGACAGGGAAGACAGCGTTTCCTTGTGGTTAGCCGACGAGTGCAAAAGGAGCAGCTAATTGGTCAGCTGTTGCAAGAGGGGCAGGTGGGACGATATGAGCTTGTCAAACCCCAGGCCTCTCACTGACCGGAAACGTAAGACAGAGGAGCTTGGATAAGTATTTCTCCAGTCCTGGTACTGGAGTACTCATGCACTGTATGTTTTAGTGGTCTCCCTGCTCACGGCACTCCTGAATGTCCTTGCTAAGCTTCAGATGGGTGTGTTGAACACAGAGTAAATGAAAACAAGAAGTGCAGAGATGCTCTAGAGCCAGAACTGGGAAATGCTGCTACAGATGACCGTTACTATGAGTAAAGTTGTTGAACTTTATTTGCTTCAAGAGTGTAAAGTGTATTTTTCAAACAAAGTGTCAGGTAACACCCTCTGCTTCTGCATTCCTGAGAGAACTTTCATTTTCGATGGATGGCACTCCTTTCTCCTTCATGTAATGCCATAGATTTTGTCTACTGTAGAGTTTGCGCTAGGTTAACTCAAGGCACTATGATGTACACAAGTTACCTTACTAACTGAGGTTTGTCATACCTTGTGTGATTTTTATGGACATTTGTAGTGAATTTTAGGGCAGCATGTGCTCCTTTCAACATTCCATTTTCACGTAATTTTCACAATGGACAATATTTCCACCCCCTCTTAAGGTGCAGTACGTTAAACATTTAAATTATTTTAAAATATATTTAAAAAAAAGTTAAAGAGCTGAATTAACATTACACACTTGCCACATTGGTCGATAACCATTGTTAGCGCTATTTAAAAAGATCTAAGGTGTCTTTGGAAGCTAGTTAAGTGTCTTCCCTTGATAAATGCCTCAGCAGCAATTCTTGTGATTTGCTCTACATCGGTCTTTAAGTTTTGTGAATACTGTTAAGTGTCTGCTTGTTTTGGCATACATATTAAACAAAGTTAATCCGTCCATGGTTCACTGGTCATCTATTGGGGAAAAAGAAAGCACTCTTGAAATTGTGCTCTCCCTTTTCTGCTCAAGAAAAAACACCTAGCTTATTTTACTGTTTATTTACAAGAAGTGAGAAAATGTACAGTTTTACACAAATTACTAGTGCAACTCTGACACTCAAACTCGATGTGTATTTGAAAAATAATGACCCAAAAGAATTACAATGGACATTGCATTAGCACAAACAAAACGTTATCATGCCCAGGCAGTCAGATCCAAAGCAATCCAAATTTGACAAAAATAAACTGCACAAGAACATGGCAAAATTGTCATGCAATGAGGGGAACACATAGAACAGAATGAATGAAGATGCATACTGTCTGCAAGTACATCAGTACCATTTTGTTACATTCCAAGGACTTTGCAAAATAAACAGGGAATTCTTGACCGTTCTTTCAGAACAGTAGCACACTCAAATTGGATAAAAACATAGCTTTAAGTATTATAATTTAAAATGATAAGTTCAAAACCAGTTATCCAGTTTTAAACAAGCTACAACATTCACATATTTAGTAACTTTAGTTTCAAACAATTGTCTTAGCTTATATTTGACAGTGTAGTAATGTCTGCAGTTAAAAATCTGACAGGGACTGATGCATTAACCAGCCGCAATACCACCTTGGCATGTAAATCCAATTAGGGGGCAGACAAGCACTTGTGTGACAAACATGGATAAAAGGAACTAATAGATTCAAGCAGGTATGTTTCATAAAGCTAGATTCACACTGGAAACTACAACCTGAGCAACCACCAGCCCCCAATGTAGGAGCAAACTAAAACCAAACACAGCATATGTTCATGACAACTCCTGCATGAAGACAATCTTTCAAGGATAAATCAAAGAAATTCTTAGCAAATAACCTTGATGTGGCCTTGTCCAAGAGTAAGATTTAGCATGAAGAGGGAGACCACAACACAACAGCGCACTAACTTTGCAACAGCTACAGAAGAGACAACTCTACAGAGTGAGAGGAGGATTCAAAATATGTGTATTTATTTTTTATTCCTTGCATGATGGTTTTCCTCTTGATGGCTGAGGCCAAGTATTGTTCAGACTTTGAACTGTTGGGGGTGTCAACAGTCACGCCAGCTCTGTTCCACGATGGCAGACACGCGTTTCTCATACTCTCGTTTGTTCTCCTGGTACAGTTGAGCTGCCTGACTGTTGGCAGGACTGTTTGGGTTTGGCTCATCCAGTAAAGACTAGTAAAAAAAAGTGTTAATTCTGATTAAAATGTTTACATTTTTAGCACAATGTTTATTTTTAAAGAATTGTGATAGCAAATATTTGTGTAGAAATGTCTGGAGTAAAAACATTCTGATGAGCACTGATACATTGGCTAGCTTTATGCAATACCTCTATGATCTCTGTTGTACATACCTGTATAGATGTTAAAATTGAAGAAACGTCATATGTTGGACTCCAGCGGTTCTGAAGTATGTCCAAGCATATACTACCATCTGCATAAACTGAACACAGTACAGAAAAGTTCATTCTTTATGGTTTGCTGACTCATGCAAAAAACACAAATCATGTGGCATGCGTGTGTTAACATGTTTTGAAGGTGTTAACAAGGGAACTGCTAAAGCTGACATATATTAAGGAGAAGAAATAATGTTCCAAGACACTGCAATGCTGTCAAACTCACCATTAGGATGAAACATTTTGGATACAAACCGGACTGTGGGAGGTTTGTTTGGATACTCCTCTGTAAATTCTATTGTGAGTTTGAAAGTTCCTGGGAAGACAAAGAGTAAAAAGAAAACTTAAGATTTGTAGCGTGCTACCTTATTTTGCCATTATACAGCCTTGGGATATATACAGTCATTTTCAGAATGAGAGTTTTACTTTTACAATAAAGGTCATCCAAAATATTCATGGTGTTTACAACTGACTGTAATCAAGTAACATAGCTTTAGTTTCCAGGCAATTGAAGCAGGAGTGTATAAGTGCAGAGCCACAGCAATGGGATCAGCTCTCCCATTTGAGAAATGGAAGTATGTTTAAAAGTCAATGGGTTTGTACCTTAAAATAATGCACACATTTGTTTTCTTCTTTTACATATGTATGATGTTACACTCAGTAAAAATGACAATTCCAAAACTGAAACAGCTTCCCTGTCCCATAATTAGTCCCGTCTACATCAAACATGAATCATATAGATATATCATGACGCATAAATAAAGTACATATTTTTAAATTAAGGCAGTCTCAAAACAGTTAATGTTCTAAGATGATTGTCTGTTCTATCAAACATGACAATTAAATAAGAAATATCTACAGAACATCTAATTTCCTAAAAGAACGGTGGCATCAATCATTTGTTCTTACTCCAAGGTCTGGTACTACACACATTCAGAGGAGGCTATAAAAGCCTCAAGTGTGATGTAGGCATACTGCTGCCAGAAGAGGTTGGGGGGGCATTACATGAAAGGCCTAATAACTGACCTGTATGGCACTACAACATGGGCAGATAGAAAATCCCCTTTTGGGCCTAAATACCACATTAACAGACATGCCTCAAGCTCACCAGCAGACAGAAAACTAAGCTTAACCACACAACATAAAAGGTCATGCATGGCCTAAAATTTGTATATTTCATTAATCTTAACACTGGTCATGAATTTCCAAAAAGCACACACTGGCTGCTTATTTACTGGAGGCAAAAAAGCCTACAGAGAACCCTATGATCCATACAGCAATTTTGTCAATATAGAGACAATGACAACTCTATAAATATCCATGTTCAAGTTCTATTTATCAGGTCCTATCAACCCCCTAGTTGATAATATTCTAGAAAAACAGATGCTCATTTTGAGTAGATAATAGAAAAACAAAAATAAATTAACAGTAAAAGTCTAATGAATTACATAAACAGTTCTAATGTTTTTTGAAAACTTACCATCTTCAAAAGGTGTTCCTTCTGGGCTAAAGACAGGAGAAATGGAAGATTGTGTCAATTTATTTGAAATAAGCAGTCCTACACAAACAACATCTAAATGACACGGAAGACTAAAACAAGGCTCTTATTAACGCATTACGTAGAGAAAGGCTGAGAGAAAGACTGAAATAAAGGCTGAAGTAAACTAGACGTGTGGGTCATTTACACAGGATCCATCACTGGCATGAAATTGTAGAGCATAATAGAACTGATTGTTACTAAACTACCCAACCCTTTTTATTATACACAATAATAGTGGCAGGTACCTATAGGGGTTCAGACTTTAAGATGACAGGTCTAACAATGTGACAGATGTCAGTTATATGTGAATAGCTAGCTTTTCTAATTAAAAATGTGTACAAAAACTAGTTATGAAATACTCGAGAGCAGTGGAAGATATTTACCCAAAAATTACAGCATTCCACACCATGATGTTGTTTTCTGAAGGGGCTCCGCTAACTCCTGCCGGAGGATCCTCTTGAAGTCTGAAAACAAGCAGGAAATGTCAGGTTTCTTGAATGCGCACGACTGGTAAAGGAACTGGAACATGTTCTTCAAATATTTAACGACTGGATATCGTCAGAAAGGAGGTAATATTAGAGACAAAGAGCTCTACTACTGTTTCAGAAAACAGTCGCCATGTTAGCTGAGTTAGCTACATCGTTAGCCTCCTAGCCGGTTCCCTCAGAAGAGCCAGGCCTGCTGCTCCCGTGTC
The DNA here is from genome assembly GCA_037576975.1 of Alestes dentex. Taxonomy (NCBI): domain Eukaryota; kingdom Metazoa; phylum Chordata; class Actinopteri; order Characiformes; family Alestidae; genus Alestes; species Alestes dentex. The sequence goes on along the minus strand of JBBIGA010000032.1, from coordinate 1,660,051 downwards.
TCTCACCGTTTAAAATCTCTCATCAAACGCCGTCTCGCTGGGGTCGACATCTTCTTTATTTCGAAAACAAAAGCCTAACCATAAGGTACAGGTGTTGTCTGTTTGGAATCAGTAAGAAATCTAGAGTTCGAACGTTACAGGCGGCTCCAGTGTGTGTGTAAATTAGCAAGTTCAGCTCTGCTCGCTGTAGTTTCTTTCGTTATCTGAACTGGGGCAGCCTCTCGGGCCCGGGCGATACCATTTCACCGACAGGGCCGGGGGGTAGGCGTGACTCAAACGTCACAGAGAACTAGCTCAAAAGTTAGGAGGTCAAAACACACTTCAAAAGCACATATAAAACAGCAATGTACACGCTAGCTTAAATTGCACCATTAAGAAACAAATCGGTATAGAGCGCCTCACGTCACTATATTAGCATCCTTGAAAAGTCACAAATAGACTTTTTTCGCAATACCTACGTCATTGTTTGGTCATCACTTCATTTTAGCGTAATTTCGTTTCTCTTTGTAGAACATGGTGTATCAAGCACGTGTTTATTGTATTTTATGCAACCCATAAGTATGTGAGCTATGTAACAGCCCCAAATCAGCATTTCCCAGTCCTGATCCAGAGTGCACTGTACTGTACAGTTCAGTGATTTACCTGCACTCAACACATCTGTTCTCTCAGCTCATCCAGCTAACAAGCCGTTTACTCAGTGTAAAACGAATGGAGTTGGAAGGTCACCTAAATATGTCTCTAAGGCTACTCCGGTAGTGGGTATGGGAGACGATGCTCTAAATAATAGATGGAGAGAAGACAGGAGGGGTTTGACCATACAGGTTGCATGCAGTATTACAGAGGTACAGCAGAGGCCTCACATATCGGAGGGTTAAAAAAAGGATAACCCATATTCCATATCTGAAATGAGTTGCAATTTTAATGCATTATGAGTTTTGTGTATGAATGTAACCATAACAATGCAACAGAAGGGTGAATTTACTATTTACATTTATTTATTGACAGTAGTAAACGCAATATAAGCAGGGTATTACCTGTTTTCAGATAATGAAAAAGGTAAAGATTCACAGCAGTTTTCACCAATCCTCCAGCTGGAGATCAGAGCATACATTCCAGCAGAGATTCGTTCAAATCATACAGTCAGATTAGATCTGGATTAGATCTCAAACTAGATCTGGTCTTATACTGAACAGACTTCTTGGTAGAAGGATGCTGGTTTCCAGCATTAAACACTGAATAGAAATTCATGAATTGTTGAGGCATGATCTTAGATCAGTGTTCTTAAACTGACAATAATGGATCCAACTAGGCAAGTCAGTTCAGAGGGCCTTGATCAGTCAGATGAGGTGTGTTAAAGGTGGGATGGAAGTTGGAAACCACTTCATATACAGTATTTCATCAATAGGAATAAAAAAGTTTTGGAAAGCGATTCCAAAAATGTGATTTCAGTTTTAACACCTAGGTGACCTATTTTGCAAAACAACTTTAAATATAAGATGATCAAAATAAGCACCAGATGAATGTGTTTTTTATACAGAGCAGAAAGATCTTCATTCAGAAAT
>JBBIGA010000032.1:1644157-1654157 GCA_037576975.1 Alestes dentex | reverse complement strand
CCAACATCTGCGGCCAGACGAGTTCTGGCAAAGTCGAGTGGGTAGACGAAGCAGAGGGAGGTGGCACCAGCAGCTCCACCAGAGGCCAGGTTACCAGCAAAGTACCTCCAGAACTGGGTGCGCTTGTCTACACCATCAAGAAAGACCTTCTTGTACTTGTCCTTGAAGGCAAAGTTGAGAGCCTGAGTGGGAAAGTATCTGATGACATTGGCCAAGTTTCCTCTCCAGAACGACAGAAAGCCCTGCTCCTTGGGGATACGGACAACGCAGTCGACGATGCCCTTGTACTGTTTGTCGGCTGTGATCTGCTTGCTGGCATGTTGCACCTAAAAAGTAATCAGATTTAAGTTATACAGAATTACAGAAACGTTTCAACCGCTGAACAGTCTTAATGTGAAGACATTCAATCGATTTTACCAAACAGACGGAAATGAAAAATGAAACCGAATACCCCTCAGCGCACGCGCGAATAAGTACAAAGACACACCGACCCGGAGCTTCACAGGCTAACAGCAGGCCACCGGACCTCCAGACAATGTAAATTAACACATCCAACTGCCTCTTAACTCAACTACTCTTTAAAAAAAGATAAAAACGAGACGAGCTTAAAAGACTAAACTACTCGCTGTGTGCTCAGCAGTAAGTGCCGAGCTAGCCAGCAAAACTTGGTCAGAGGGCCTCCTTTTCTCACGACCTTGGTGAGATTGGAAGAAATTGTGGAAGTCATCACATTCTGGGTCTGTGAAGATCCAATCAAAAACTTCAGTTTTAACCAAAACAGAATGAGTATTCGAAGTCAACAGCATTTCTAAACAAGAGGCCTAAACTAAGAGTTAAGATGAACTGAACAGTTCCGTTTAGTAGCTCATGTAGAGAGTCTTGGAGGCGGGCCAGAAATATTACACAAGGACGGAGTTCGGAACACAAAGTACCGAGCTGCTCCCCCTCTTTCTCCCCGTCTTCAGCAGCTGCCCGGCTTTGTTAGCTTGCGCGCTAAGTTCGAGCTCGGCGAACGGAGATCTTCCGCTAGCGGGCTAATGATCTTTAGCTAAGGTCATTCACAGCTAACCTCGGCCAAAACTCACCAGAGAAGGAGCAGCACAACTCGCAATCCATACTCCTATATCCATAGTTAGGTTTTTGGTATAGTGCGTTGTTATAAAGGACTGAAGTAGCCAAATAACAGGTACAACTCTTTAACAGGTTAGCTTACTTTAGCTCAAAACTAGCCGAACAGTGAATAAAACTAGTAGTCACTCTAACAGTTAAGCTCACGTTATATGGTCCCAAATATAAATTAAACTAATTTACATTGCAATGAGATAATTCAGACAGAAAATAAGGCCCTGTGTGGCCAGCTAACACTTCCGGGACAGGCCGTTCCCCTTTCATTCAGACTCGTGGATGTTGAGTCTTACCTGCAGAAGGAGCTTCACTCTCTCGATGGGAGCGACGGCAGTTTTGGAAATGGCAGCGGCGATACCCCCGGCCAAGAAGTCCTTGGCGAAAGAGACGGCGGTCTCGCTCATTGTGAGGCGGTGTTAATATGGTGTCGTGCGAAGGAGAAATAAACACACCGCTACACCAAAGACAGTTCTGTGAGTGCCGGCCGGGTCGAAATGGCCGATCGACAAGGGGCGAGCAGAATTTAAACTGTGATCCTGATGAGACCACGCGAGAACACAGACGATAGGTTTTGATTGGTCTCTCTGAAAACCGGGAGGAGCTAAATGTCCTGTGTCTACAGAAGGGGTGGGGAATTAAGTCACGAGACTGACGCAGAAAGCGTCATTACTCCGTGTCTTTTTCCGCTCAGAGAAAGGAGTATGTACTCAGACCTTCACAATCACATACTAATATTTTTGGCGACTACAATGGGCAGTCAAAATGCTGGTCTACAAGAGAAAAACGTTGTCTCCACTTTATCCTTCAGTTCAAACAGTCCGTCTGCCTAAACAGAAAGACCTTGATTTGACTTCTATTGTGTGCCACAAGGTGAATGAACAGTGCAGGGTTCCTGATAAGCAGGCAGTCTTTATCACCATCAAAAGACACTGTCCAGCTTACAGTCACACACTAAAAGCTATCTTATTCTAATGGGTAGTGATCCTAGATTTAATCCACACAGATCTGTGTACACTGTATTGTGTCCTGTCTGCACTTAAGAAGATTTGTGGTGCTGTTTCTGTTCTTGAGTTGCACAATGGTTCTGGAGGAACATGTTTCATTACCCTGTGAACTCTCTATATGGCTGAAATGACAGTACCGACTTGACTTTGACTTGACCTGACTCAAGGACTTCTCATAGCTGATATCAGAAGAACCCCAGTAGTGTCAATCTGTGTTGTTTAACATTTGCACATGCACACAATAGATTTTGGACATTTGATTGCATTTCATTTTTAGGTCACAAACAAAACTCCAGCTCAGTTGGATGCTCAACATTCTATGACAAAGTTTCATAATGATTGCTACCAATTAATGGTGTTATCTAAAACTGTGTTGTTCACACAGACTGCACAGAATACAAGAGAAAAGGCATTATCATTATCATAATTTAATACACAAAACAATCCGAAAGCCACCTTAAGCATCATGATTTGTCCCACAACGGCACTGAAATAACCCATGCAGACAGGTCATTTGCATTACTAAATTCCCAATAAAAGGAAAACACCCATCTTTTCTATTAATGCAAAAGCCTAATACTGTCTCAAAGATGTGACAGTGTTTTCTGTGACCATATCATGTACTATCTGAGGTACTGCAGAAAACAAAGGCTGTGCTTCTAGTATACTGTGCAAAGATCTTTAAAATGGCACAGATTGTATTGAATGCAATTGTAGCTGCAATAGAACTCTTTTGACAACTGAACATTTAGCAGCTAGTAGAGATACAGGTTACCAGCGATTACCAGCATCGTGTAGTAAAAACAGATAATCAGTTAATCAAGTCTGACCCAGAGCATAGGTGAAAGTTCAAACTGTCAACTGAATACTGACAGGATCTACCAATTGTCAACCACACTGAAAACCTCTGTGCTAGTTGTGCAGTGTTCAACAAAAAGCTGCACTTAATTAAACCCATACAGTGAAGGTTTCCTAAATCTTCCAGTGGACATTTACAAGCAGGTCCATTGAGGATTTAAGAGTACTCTACCAAAACAAAACAAAGTGCCACAAGTATACTAAGTTCTCAAATGCATTGTAGTATGTCCGTCAGACAAAACTCCACAGTTGCAAAACATCTCCCATTTGGTTGTATTTTCCAGTTTTTCTTTTCTTTTCATCATCAAGTCAATAAGAGAGGGGTTCACCAGCGATTTCCCATTGATGAACTTTGCGTTTGCAACTTTCTGTTTTTCAGGTAACGTTTGAACTCCTGCAGTTCATGCGGGCCCAGGCTTTGGTCAACTCCTGGTTTGAGTTTGTAGCTCAGCGGAGACACAATATAACCGTTTTTATAAAGACAGACTTGTTTACACAGCTCAAAGCAGCTGAACAGCAGGCCGTAGTACGGGACAATCTGTACAAGAAACAGAAAATTGATCATTAACATACGTTGAGAATATAAAACAAACAGAATATAAATATATATTGTTTTTAATAATTTTTTTTTTTTTACAAAATAACAGGTGAACTAACACCTGACAGGGAAAAGAATACTTGATTTCAATGTGTACAAGAAAAAAACAATCATTACAAATTTGTCTCATTCTGCGTATGTGATATAAAGGCAGTGTTGAAAGGGTTTTGTTTACAACATCCATGTTTTGCTAGATTTTTATTTTGCCTCCTTCGAAATGTGTTTAAAACACACGCACAAGCATACCTCTGACCTTAGAGGACACAAGAGTTGTTTGCTGACGTTCTTCCTAATTATCCTTATTTGTTAACAAACTTTTTTGATTTGCTCAGTAAGGTTACTATTTCAGCCCCAATGAGAAAACAAAGTGGAAGTACAAGAATAATCACAGAGACCATTCTGAATGTCTCACCTTGACTGAGTTGTCTGTAAATCCAGTCCAAAGGGACAATATGCCCTTGGTTTTAATGACAACAGGTGTTTGCCCACATTATTCTTAAGTTTATTTGTAACTACATTTTATTTGTACAGCAGAGTTTCTGTATTAGTCCAATTGAGAAAATTGAGTGGAAGTACCAGAATAATCACAGTAACCATTTTGAATGCCTCACCTTGACTGTGTTGGCTGTAAATCCACTCCAAAGGGACAACATGCCCTTGGTTTTGATGACCTCTTTGAAGCAGTTTGTGATCCCAGTAAAGTGGACATCAACTCCTCCACAATGTGGAAGGAAAGGACTCTGGGCCTTAAATAATTCATAAATGACAATTTTATAAGTCAAAGCACAGTAAAGATTATGTAGAAAAAGAAGTTAATCAGGTGTGCTGTGTGTGTACTTTGGAAGAAGGTGGACATATACACACAGAATGAGTCACAGGGTCAAGGAGTGGAGAACCTCAAGGAATCTAATTGCATAGCTGTACAATGTCATCATGAAGAACTTACAACTGGCACATTGTAAAGTATTACATAGTAGTCTTAGACTACACGACAGGTTCTAACCAGTGAGGAGATTCCTGCTTATAAGAAAAATGTAAAATGAGTTACGAAACCAGTGGTGGGAGGGACGAGGGTTGTGTTGATCATGGTTTCTCCAGACACTTTTGAGTGGCACCAAACTGTAAGCTTTTACTCAAACTAGGCTGCTAGGCAAACAAACAGTATGAGGATCTACAACAAATCAGTGGTGTATTTGTGTTTGATAGGATATTTATTCTTAAAGAACATTAATGTGTCCTCTTATTGAGGACTTAAATGTGTCCTCATAGTGTCGGCCGCATTGGATAAAAGCATCTGCCAAATATTGTAATGTAATGTAATTTATCTTTAGCTTTAAGACATTCCAAGCTGCTGCAGCCAGTTGTACTCTCCAGTAATAGACTATGCCCTTTATTGTTTACTAATCTCTGTAGTAAAATACTACTAATGTTTTTATTCTCATGACAATACAAAGCAATACACAGGAAAGCACCAAGTCTTGGTGCATTCCTATCAAAAACTATTAAAACCTGACAAAGTCTTTGATAGTTGCACCACTGTGCCACCTAGTAGTGAATAAGAGTACTACACAAGTGTCTAAGAAATAAGATAGCATGGTGTTTCCATTCACAGGCCTGTCCAGGATTTTTACAAAATTTACCTTATATCAGTGCCATTTTGAACTTTTTGCACATCACTACAAGTGCATCAGAAAGCTTTTAGGTTTAATCCATTTGCTAGCTCCATGACCCTAACCCATGCTCCTACAGGGGTCCAGAATTTAGCGCTATGCCATTGCATAAAGCCTGTAAACATGCATGCAGCACATACAGGGAGACAAAACCAATTCTCCATTTTTGTTTTTGTATCTTTTGTTTGTTTTTTTTTTTACAGAATTTAAAACATTTTACATTGTGTTGAAATTTCATGACAATTGGACCAGCATCAATGGCCCAAAATGACCTAGAATGAAATGTCTTCACATTAACTTACATTTTTTTTTCTGTTAATGACTAAGTTTCTATTCAGCATAATAAAATATCATTTTCACCAAACAACACACAACTTCAAATGGGGCATGTCTGTTTTGGAAAAAAAACATGGATGTAAGCTTTAAGATTTCATTATCCTTCCTCTGTCTTTTCCATTTGTTATCCTTTTTTTTTTTTTTACCAATGTTGCAATCATTAAGCTCTTCATCCGCTACAATATTAGCAATTTTGGAAAGATTATGCTATTTTTACTAATTAATACAATAAATTGATTAATGCTTAAAGTGACATTAAAGTGACACGATGCATACCAGTAAAACGTTGTAATGAATATGTGTTAATGGACATGCATGTGAGAGTTTTTCGTGCTTTTCTCACCTGCATCTTCCTTTTAATTGTCTCAAAAGGGAAAGAGAGAGTTTGAGCCACTCCTGCAGCAAAACAGCCATTGATGAAGTTCTGCAAAGAGCTGAAACGGGACTGGTGCTCCTGCCACAGTTTATCCAAGTTAATGTAGACTATGTAACAGCCAACTGAGAATGGCACTGCACCTATTCAACAAGAGAAGAGGATACTCAATCAAATGAAAAGTCTGGGACATGCTAAAGTTAGCATCTTGTAGTGTTAAAGCTGGAGAAAGACAAAAGATCATGTTTACCTGGAGATAAAGATGTTTTGATTTAGAATGAGTAAAGTGAATACAGAGGCAAAAAAATGTTCATAAAGTATATACAGAAAATACCAGCTTCTTTTCAGGTATTTTAATGCATATTTGTTATTTAAAAGTTGAGAATGGAAAGTTTAACAAAAAATAAGTAGCCTAGAAAATTCTAGGCTACGTATTACTACTCATTACTACTAGCTTTTACTTTGGTGAGTGATTACTGAATTTCTCTAGATTAGGGTGAAGGCTAACTGCAGCGACTTGCTAACCATAAGCACATGACCAGTAACAAGAAACATGTGACTCACAAGGACAGTAACATGTTACTTATTACAGCTTTAAAACAGGCCAATATCCAAAGCTCAAGTGCAATCTCCCAGATGCGTGAAGCATGATGTGACCCTCAAAATGTTGATATAAGTACAGATTAAATATGAAAAGGTAAGCAATCTGCCTCTCATAAGATGCAACATGGCCATTTGTCTTTAGCTTTACTATACTATAATTACATTATTGACTCACTATGGAAATAACTCAATGGGCAATCAAAGCATACCTAAGATAGATAGTGAAAATCCTCGGTATAGAGCTAGGAGCCCCTCACTTTGGTAGACTCTAGAGAAAGCGTGCAGGATTCCCCTGTATGTGCGTTCTCTGCAGTTCTGGGCAATCAGTCGGGTTTCAACCACCTCAAATGGATATGTAACCAGAGCAGCACATATACCCGCCAAGCCTCCAGCTACTATGGCCCTCCACTGTGAGACACTACCAAGCTCATCCATGTGGAGGTGGACAATCCTGTGTGAGAAACAGTCCAGTTAACACAATACTCATTTTCAACATTCTTCCACATGCTGCATACAGTATATAAGATCTGTATAAATAGCTCTGATGCAGTTATACAACTACCAATAACACAAAAACTTATATTATATATTTATATTATATTATATTTATAAAACTTTTTTTTATTAATTATTTATTTATGTAAACTAGCGCTGCGCATTATTTAGTTAACGCCGACAATTATTTTATTGTGAGTTAACGCAGTTTTTAAATAATCCTTTTATTTTGAAAGTTCATTGAAAGCAGCACTTTAAGTCTCGGTTAGTTTTCGCGGGTGTCAGGCATCTCATTACGTTTGTCTATATTATAAGGACCATCACACAAACAGGGACTTTAATGACACTGCATTCAGATACATAGACTTTCATATGGAGTTGGTCCCCCTTTGCAGCTGCTATAATGGTTCCTCGTCCCCCATGTTCCAGAACTATTCATCCAACATCAGGACCCACTGTTGTGGCTGAACACAGTCAAATCCTCACAGCAATGTTCCACACATTTGATTTGATTACATTAATGTTTAAGTTGAGATCTACAAGAAATTTTTGAAATGTAACTGTGTAACTGTGTTAAAGGGAACACTGCTTTTAAAAAGCTCCTCAAATGTTATTGCATTTTTGTTCATACAGCAGTACTTTAAAAATAAAAGTGTGTGATACACTACTTTTTAATAAATTATTTAAGTTTGCATATAACAATGTGTTTAATCGCGATTAATCGCAGAAAACTAAATTAATGCCCAGCATTAATTTAAACATTAGAAATGCATTCCTTGTTAAAAAAAAAAACATAACAGCCTTAGAGATAAGCACTTATCACAAAGCAAAAACACTGTTCTGCAGATTCTCAGTCATACTTTATCAACAGCTGTGCTCTTGCATAAGACTCACTGACTCCCACTCCCCTGCTTCCTAGAACACTGTACACAGGACTTTCCTGAACAGGCCAGGAGGGTCCTGTTTCTGAATGCCAGTACACGTGACCAGCATGACAGTGTAAAGGGTGTTATTCTAGAGACCCGGAGAGTTAAGTATCATTGGCATTACTAAGTGGGTGGAAAGTTTGTTTTTTCCTCTATACCAGGTGTGTCCAGCTCCGGTCCCGGAGGGCCGGTGTCCAGCATAGTTTGATGGTTCTCCTCCTCAAACACATTCACTAAACCTGACAATTTACTGGAGAGGTGAACCAGGTGTTTCTGAGCAGGGAAATCACCAAAACGTGCTGGACCACGGCTCTCCAGGACTGGTGTTTGACACCCCTGCATTTGAGAGAAGCCCTTTAAACAATAAATGACGTCACACTGCGTGGAGGATTCGGAGCGCTCCGATTGGCCGAGCAAAAAAGGGGTGATTCCAGCATGACGTCACCATGAACTAAGGTCAACCTTGTATGTGGTCAAAGCTAAAAAAAAAATAAATAAAAAATAGAAAGAAAAAAATATTTTTTAAAAAGTGGTCAATACTAGCCGGCCACTGGACTCAAGCAGAGAAATTTACCACCAAACCCGACCCTAAAAACCGATAAACACGACAGTTATTAAGGATGAGGACAGTTAAAATAATTATATGAGCCAGAGTGAAAAGCTGATGTAGCAGAGCCTGGTGACTTTCTGCAGCAGCAGATTCAACGCTGAAGCTTCAAATGGTAAAGCTTCAAATAAATATATATACCACAGACTTACATAGCCGTACATGGAAGGTTCAAGGTATGACAGTGAGAGCTACTCACTTTTTATAAGTCGCCAGATGTATGGCGCTGTAGGGAAACAGCCGAAAGCAGGAAACCGAGTTCCCCTTCCAAAAGGCTCGCAGACCTTCGTGCTGGTACAGGAGAAGAAAGCTGTGCACAAAGCCCCGTTTGCAGTGAAAGGTCCCCACTTGACTCAAAATCTTCACCACTTCGAGAGGCGAGGTGGCGGTCTTGCTAAAAATACCGGCAAAACCGACACAAAAGAAACTTTGAGAACTTGTCAGTCTGTCATCCCTTTTAACGGTTGCCATCATTTGTCAACGAAAGTCACCGACACACCTTAGCTCGGCTGTTCTACCTACAAAATATGAATAAAACACACATATTATTTATCTTATGTTGGCACCAAAGTGAAAACTCATCTGTTAACGTCTACTGCTGACTGTGACGACAATTCGTGATGGCGTAAAGACATCCTAGCGCAACCATTGGTGGATTTTGCGTGGGGGCTTGGCAAATGTGTCAAATAGACCTATAGCAGGTTTGGAATCCACCAATAGTGGCTCCTGCCACTAAACAAAAACAATTTCCTAAATAAATATTTTGTGCTGATCACTGGACTACAATAGTTTCATCACGAATTTTCAGCTTGCCTGATTTGACATTAGACAAAAAACGACTTTAGTATGTGCGTCGTTCTCACACATTTATAAATCTTTTTGTCTTTGTTATAGTACCTAATTCCTACAACCTGCTGAAATGTGACCGCGGTAAAGATAGTTTGCAGTTTGCGATTCACCACTCTTTTGAGAGTATCTCTACAGTTCAGTGTGGTAGACGGTTAAACACGGTGGCATGTTGCCTTTCGTGATTTGTGAATTCAGATGACGTCATTCCCCACCCCTAAATGTGCTGGTATTAAAATTAGTATTTTTATTGTCAAACGCAAATAATAAAAAATCTTTACCATATAAATAGGTCCAGCCAGGCTCGCGTTCATCAGTCTGATTTGTGAATTTTTTTCACAAATATATAGGCACACATATCACCACTGAATTAACTGTTTGGCCACTTATAGCAATATATATAGCAATATATGGGCTACATCACAAACTGGTGGCCAAAACACCCAAAAACAGAACCCAGATGGGCCAAACTATTTTTCACAAATCTAAAATGTTCAGTCTGGCATAGATCACTGTGTTTATCAGGCCAGTGGTGGGGAAAAGCAGTGTTTTTACACAT
>JBBIGA010000032.1:1596862-1620193 GCA_037576975.1 Alestes dentex | reverse complement strand
ATATAAATAAATAAATAAAATAATGCTGGGCAATGATTACAATTTTTAATCTGAATTAATCACCTGGTTTTCTTCGATTAATCGCATTGTTATATGCAAAATTAAATTAGTAATTCAAAAGCAGTGTATTGCGCATTTTTTAAGTACTGCTAAATGAACAGTGCACTAACATTTGGTTTGCAAACACTTTAAACCAATAAAGAGCTTTTTAACAGCAGTGGTCCCTTTAAAACAGTTACACAGCTGCAGTTCAAATATTTATTCTAAATCTCATCTTAAACATTAATGTAATCAAATCAAATAAAATGAAACCTATTTGCATTCAAGTTTTATCTAGTTTATTTCAGAAAAACAAGTTACCCTCAGAGTCCAGAGCATGGGGAGCAGAACCATATAGCAGCTGCAAAGGGGTACCAACACCATATGAAAAGTCTATGTATCTGAATGTAATGGGGGCCTTACCCCCTGCGAAAACCAGCCGAGACGCAGAGCTGCGTGCTCCGCACACTCTTGAACACAAAGAGCACAAACTTTCAAAATAAAAGGATTTTTAAAAACCTGCTTTAACACACGATAAAATACTTAAGTAAATAATACGTTAATGCGTTATCACGTGCCCAGCCCTATATATTTGCTGAAATAGAATTACATGCAAACAGTTCTAGCCTAAGGTAGCAGAGTATATTGCTAATGTTTATTACTTTGATTATAAGAGGAGTGAAAATGTTCAAATATACATATGCATGACATGAGTTTGATATATTCTTGTAATCATACACTCACTGTCTGAAAGAGTAAATTTACACTTACACTTTCTCACAGAGAATCATTGATCAGAAAAACACTTTTCAGGCATCTATGGAATGCGGCTTATCCAAGCCTGGTGGGAACAAAGAGATTTGACTAAGCTTAGCTGGATTAATGAATGGTGAATATAACAAATGACAAATTGGTGGGGAAGGCTTGACTTTTGTTATAACTGTGTGCCTTTCAAATCATGGACATTATTAGAAATCACATAACTGACCACTGTGGCATGTCTGCACAGTGTCGTTTATTGCATGTTGACAGGTAAGCACAGTCGCTGAATCTATATGGTTTGTTTAAGGCTGATACAACATTCACCTATTGCATATAACTCAGCCATTTAAAAACAAATCAGTGCAAAGTGAACATTGGATCCATAGACCACATATCCTCTTTGCGAGATCATGTGGATTGGATGTGAATTATCACTGGAAACAAGCAGAGCCACCTTGTTGTGCCCCATCTTTCTCACATGCTTTGACTTTGTGCTTATCAGCTGAACTGTCATCTGTGATGTAATGTTGAGGTCTAAAGGTTGTTTGGCTGGTAATTCACGTGGCTGGAGAGGCTCAGTGTAAGCACACATTGAGTATGGTGTGTTCAGGGGCTGGGGGCAGGGTTAATTTGGCCAGACCTAATTCTACTCTGGACTGATGTGTCCGGTCAGTCTCCCTGCAATGCAGCAAAATAGCCAACCTCATCTGCGTAGCTCCCCTGTTTTCACCCGCTGTCCTGCTTGTGTGCCTGCTAAGCCCAAGCAAGCCTTTCTTACTCCAGAGAGAGGGCCTACTGAGACTAATGCTGACATGTGCTAGCAAGTTAGCATGTTGCTCCTTTGACAGAAAGTGAGCATTGATTTTTTTTTTTTTTCCACTGACTCGTGGATATGAAGTGCCAAGCAGAATTACCATAGGTTATTTTTAGCTACTTCTGCCATCCCATAATGAATGTCTTGTAGGTTAATTAGCAGCAGACCACTGGGTAGGCTAATGAACCGTGCTTGCTAACTATTTCTCTCTGCTCCAATGCCCTCTCCTGGATATCTCTCTCTCTCGCTCTCTCTCTCGCTCTCTCTCTCGCTCTCTCTCTCGCTCTCTCTCTCTCTCGCTCTCTCTCTCTCGCTCTCTCTCTCGTCTTTTGTTTTTCCTTCTTTGTTGTTTCTCTTTGCTCCCTCCTTTCCAGATGCCCCGCATTCAGGCGGCTTAGGGAGGAGGCCGAGAAGAGGAAGAGGCCTTGCTGGAATGAGCTGAAGGGAAGTAAGACAGAAGGAGAATCCGACACCAAATCCAATCCAGCACTCACACGCACATTTAATCCCCGCGGGCCTCCAGAGCCCGGCCTGGTCAACCCCGCGTTTGAGGAAGGAGAAGATGGTGAAGTATTACTTCAGGAATTTCATAGAATGGGCTGTTAGTGACACTGCATGTCACTTTGTGTCAGCTTAGAGGTGAAGGTGTGAAAAGTTTACAAAAGTAGTCTGTGAAAAGCAGAGGAAATGAATTTGCAGCTGTGTTGACTCTTGGCTAGAAAACAAAACATTGGGTGTCTTTGATGCAGCGATTTCTCACATGCTGTAAAGTGGGGAAGTCTGTTATATACTGCTGGGGGCTGTGCCATTATAGGCAGCAGTCATCACATTATTACTGTCTGCTTTCTGTTGACATGTCTACACCTTGACTTTCGCTGGATTATCTGCTAGTAGTCATGGAATTTTATGAGGCTGTCCTCCATTTGTATTTATGGCTACAGTTAATCATAACAGAATCCCCTGGCAACTGTCTTATTATCCTAGACATAATGACACCATGCTTTTCTTTGAGTGGCTGCTTGGATGTACTGTAAATGAAACACTGACTCATCATTTAACTGGTCATGCGTGAGCCTTCATTTGTCTGGTTTTACCTGAAAGTACATTAGAGACCATAGTAATATTTGGTCTCTACTCTCTGAAAAGCTCCCCTCAGGTCCAGTCTTGTGGCTGAAGCGAATGTTGTGGAGCTGTTTCGAGAAGAGCCAGAGGAAGAATTGGGTTTGCGCATAGTTGGGGGCAAGGACACACCCCTGGGTAACATCGTCATTCAGGAGATTGTGCGTGACTCGGTAGCCGCCAGCGATGCCAGGCTGGCCCCTGGAGACCATATTCTGGAGGTGAGACACATTAAATCTCATTATACAATCAGTGTCTGTTTAGAAGACATTAGACACAGGTTTTATTAGTGTTTTCAGCAATCCATACCAATATCAGTTCTCGTCTTCCTTATTTGTTGTCAGTGTACACATGGTAGTGTATTTGCATTCCAACCATGACCCAGGATAAAGGGCACACTTTTACTGCATGTTGTGAAATTTCCCCTGTTGGCATTGGATTTGCCTTCCAAATAGTAGCCTGGCTTTAAAACTGACTTTAACAATGGCTGACAAGACAATGAACCTAAAACGTAACAAAATGTTTGGTTCAGACATCAGAAACATAACCCCCTCTCTTCCTATGTTTCTGGAATAACTGCTCTACCATCTAGACACACCTGGCTGAATTTTCTTAGTCTTAAAGGCATTTTAATCCACAGGCGTTTGCTCAAATGCAGATACTCAAGAAGTATACACAGGGCAGGTCATGTGTACATATGCACATATGTACACTGTAAAAACATTGGATCAACTTAAAATATTTCTTCAGTTTTTCACACTTATTTCTTTTCAAGTTTGATTAACATACATTTTTAAGTCAGTTCAACTTAAAGTAGTCAATTTAGTACACTAGATTTTTGCATTTAAATGCAAAAAAAACTGCTTATGCTCAACCAGTGAATATAATTTGAAACAACTAAATAACCCAGTCCAGTTTTCAACATCACACTTTATTACAATGCATTGTTGCATCCTTGCATAAATTGCTATAAACAAAATGCAGTGTCCAGAAACAATGGACAGTTTTAAACATTTTACATAAAACAGGTCAGACACCTATTTCCAGCTGAGTGCCCATTTAAAAGCTTTATTGGCTAAAGAAATAAGGAAGAAATATGCCACAAAAGTGAACAGTTTCCCATATGTCCTTGCAGAAAAATAAAATAAATTCAGCTATGCAATTATGTAGTTACGCAAACATTTTTAAACGTTTTTAAATTGCTTGCTGTAACAGCTATTCTTAACAAGTGATTAAATGAACAACTGAGACATGAAAGGAAAAACCTTAAATCTCAAATCTGTGCAGTTCTGAGGAGCTGTTACTGACTGTCAACAAAGTGACTGGCATTTATGTTCAGAGCATGCACTTTGCTTGACATCATCTTTGCATCAAGATCCATCAGGATTTTTTGGATTGCTTCAAATGTGCATTGAGGTCCTTTAGGGTATTCCAAGTTGAGCGCATACATAAGGCTAAACAGTAGGGCACAAGCAGCTGCCACACAAGTCAGCTGATTAAGCACTTCCCTACCATCCACGACAATTGCAATGTCCACAGGTGGCTGGGGAGCATGCTTATCTTCTCAGATCACAAAGATCCTCATGGCTTCCTGTGCAACTTCTTTATGGGCACTTTCTGTATCACTTTCTGTAAACACAATGAAATTGATCGTCTACTCCATTCAGTAATACAGCATATGTGGAAAAACTAATTCTCTCGTTAGAACAGGTGTCCCAGTAACTGTTATACATTTGAAAAGCACCTTCTATGATTTCTATGTAACAATGATTTAATATTAATTCAATTACATATTAATGAGGCCAATTTGTGATTTGTTTTATAGTTTGGGTTAAATTCAAGCAGGAAAACAGAACTTGGAAGGAAAAACAATCTGATTCTAGTGTCTTGTGTATACATACTATGAACTCTTTGACAGGCATGTCGACATCTTCACCAAGGTAGATGATGAGTGATTTTAGCAGCAACTCCCTCTTCACTGCGATGTCTGTTGTCTGGAACAGTAATGTAAACAGTAAAAGGAAAAAAAAGTAAATTCAGAGAATATGTAGTGCAGGTGGCCACAGCAACAACACAGTAATGTTATTTGTATTCTTTTTTTTTTTTTATTCAGTAATTAAGAAACACATCCTTTGGAACACATCTGTCTTACAGCATAAGGAAGCACTCATTACATAGGAGTTGTAACATCATAGCCAGATGAAGTAAAAAAATGTTGGTTACTTGGTCACAGTGGCACCTGGCAGTGGTTGGGCTAAATTAGGTAGCGAGTAAAATATTGTCCTTAAAGTTGATGTGTTAGGAGCCGAAAAAGGGACAAGCGTACAGATTTGAGCAACTTCAACAAGGGACAAATTTTGATGGTAGACAGCTGGGTCATAGTATCTCCAAAATTGCAGCTCTTGTGGGATGTTCCTGGTCTGCAGAGGTCAGGACCTACCAAAAGTGGTCCGAGCAAGGAAACTGCCGACAGGGTCATGGACAGCCAATGCTCACTGATACATATGATACATCTTGTCCGGTCCAACAGAAGAACTGCTGTAGCAGTAGCACCTAATTATAAAGCAATCCCATCCACTCAGGCACTACTTTCAAACATTTGTGCTTACATAAAACGCAAAAAATGGCTGCCACATCATGTGAAACCAGTTTCTGACACTTCACCTTGGAGTTTTTCAAAAACTCAGTTTTCAGTTAACTGAAACACATTTTGCGTGTGGATGAAACACCAACAGGCCCAGAAAAAATGTTTGTAAAACACCCATGTACATGTTCAGAACGCCCTTTCCCTGTTTCTCTAATCGCACCTCATGCCCATGTTGTTGCGGTTCTTGTCATTAATTCAAAATGAACTAGCAAGACAAATCATAGCTTAATATGGCTAGCTAACACATAATAATATGTATATATTGATAATATTAATAATACTTTTCACATGCATTTCCCAAATAATGGCTAATGACGACCAATCTATGTCAAAATTAACTTACTTGCAAGCTAGACTAGATGGTCTACATGTTCTACATAACTATGTTCTACCCAATCATATTCTCGACTAAGATATAAGAACAAATCTTTACATTTACAGGTTCAATTTTTCATTCTTACCTGAGGAAAACAGTAATGGCGGGCTTGTTGGTGGTACTTCTTGGAGATGTGCACAGGACTTGCGCATACGCAACCCAAGCACATGCACATTTGTAAAGCTTCGACCCAATGGATCATTCTGCTTTAGTGGTGCAGTTTGTCTAATCGAGTCTGTTAAGCTAAAAATTGGAAGTTGAACACATTACAGAAAATAATGCATTAACCCTACATGAACATTTAGGCCAAATCAGCTACACCCTTGTGACACTTTTTTCAGTGCATTTCTTTCCAAAATGAAAATTTTGGGCATTCATTGTTTACATTTAACTGATATTTCATACTGATATTTAGTCCAATTGAATGTTTTGTAGTAGCACTTCACTGTTATTTTGTAGCTTGATATCTATTTGTTATTCTAAAATTAGTACAATACTAGGCTAAAATAAAGAAAACCGTCTATTAGTAGGTACTTCTGTGAGGTATGTCGAAACAGTTGACTGGTAAGATGTTAACTTAATTATTTTTTTATTTTTAATTTTGTCTTTTTCCACATTGGAGATTCAGCTATGGACTATAGTATCATCATGCTGTTGAATGTTGGGATAACTGATTTTATCTGGTATTCATCCGGGCAAATATTTTTCACATTTCTTCGAAAAGCCCTCATTATATAGTACTTGCTGTACTTAGTGACTTATTGAAAATTTGGTTATACAGTGACTCATGTTAAATGTCAAACATTTATTAGCTTACTGCGATCTTGACATTGTGTTATTCCTAATTGCACACTTATTGATTGGTACTAGATACAGTCATTTGAAGAAACATATATCAGTTGAAGAAATGTTGTAATAGTTTTAGAATTTTAGATGTAAGGGGTAGTGCCTGCTTGTCCCTGTGGGCTGCTAAATTTCAAACTTTGGACTTATGTCTCACTTAGTGCAGCTTTGGACTGTGTAGTGTACTGGATACAGGTTAATCATTAATTATAGGCTCATGGTTGTGTCTTTACTTGCTTTTCTTGGGGAAAAATAGGGCTCAATATCTTTATCTTAAGTTTATAATTTATCTTAAGTTTATTTTCTACTCTGCTGTGTTGTCCCCTCTTTTCCACAATCTAGAGCTCTCCTAGGATTTCTGCCCGTGTTAGTACCGGAATGCAGCACTAGAGAAAACTGAACCAACCTGACTGACTCTGCATTCAGCTCAGGAATCCCAGGCAGAATGAATGAATGCCTTTAGCTCTCGCCTGTCCAACAGGCTGTCCTAGGTTGAGATGAATCCCAAGTGGAGCTCTTTGACTATTGTGGGAGAGATCTGGGGGCAATGAAGAATTGATATCTAATTTCTTCTAATACTGTCTCAATTCCCCTACTATACTCCCCTACTAATACTAGCTCATCAGGGCTTTTCTCAGCCGTGCACAGAAGTGCTTGCTTCACAATGCCCAAGTAAAAATAAAGGCCTTTAAGATGTTTTAAGATGTCCTCATACTGCTGAAAATAGAGGTACTGGACAAAGATAGCACATAAAACATTATTTCCCACAGTGGTAGTTCATATTGCAACACTGTCTCCACTTCAGACAAGATTCAGCCTGCCAGGTGAATTACTGGCAGAGTATGGCATACAGTTAATGCAACAGTATTAAGCAGACTTTGGAAGAAAAATGCCATACCATTAGAATGTGAATTAAAGTGACAAAGGAAGAATTTGTAATTATCCCAGGTTATACCCTTGGATAATGTTGTCCTTGGTCTTGGTGCATGTGAAGGCATACCTTATATGTACACCAGGCTTAAACTGATCATATAATGCAATGTGTCTTTTGCAGGCGAATGATGTCAGCTTGACCTCCATCCCCCATGCTCACGCCATTGCAGTACTGCGACGGCCATGTAGTGTCCTTAGGCTCACAGTCATGCAGGAGAAGGGCTTTAAACCAAGACCAGAACAGCACACACACACTTCTGCCTCTCCCCCTGCACACCCGGTTCATACCCTCCACAACTCAGGCACAGTCATCCAGGTGACCCTGGTGAAACGTGAGCGCTCCGAGCCCCTCGGGATCAAACTCATCCGCAAGTCTGAAGAGCCAGGGGTCTTCATCTTGGACCTGCTAACAGGAGGGCTGGCAGCCAAGGATGGTAAACTGCGCAACAACGACAAAGTGCTGGCCATCAATGGCCATGATCTGAGACATGGCACACCAGAGAGCGCCGCTCAGATCATACAGGTACTGAGAGAACCTGCAGAGAGGAGCAACAGTTTATAATGTGAACTGAATGTGAATTATATAAATCGAACCAAACTTTACATGCAAAGGACTGTTTTTCCAGGAGCCAGTTAATTAATATTGTACCTGTTCTTTCTGGACAACAACTATAGACCTTCTTGTAGGTAGGCCTGTGTTTAAACTGCTGCATGTAGCACTTAAAGGAGCAAAAAAAAAAAACCCAACATGTGAAGATTAAAATCAAAATGAAATTTTTCTTTTTCTCTCCCATCAACAGATCTTTCCTTACTCCTAATTTTTAAGAACAACTCAAACAGTTTGCATAGTAATTACTGAAAAATACGCCTTGGAGTGTAATAAGTCTGAGACTTGAAGGAAATAAGGGCAACTGTTAAATAAAAATGTCTTGCGTTTTTCATTTATTAGCCATATTATTAGTTATCTAGGCTATAAAAGAATTTTATAGTTATCATCCCAAAAATTCCATATCAGAATATCACTTTGGTTTTTGTTTTTCCCTCAGTACTTTAAAGCAGTAATTTGGGTAATTTGGGTTGTATGCTTAAGTATCTCGTGTGCCTTGTGGTGTTGTATGTGAACAGGCAAGTGAAGTACGTGTGAACTTTGTGGTAATGAGGCACTTGGACCCCACTGAGGAGGGAGGTGATGTACAAAGCAGAGGAGCCAGAAGAGTTCCTGACACTCAGTACTTCCGACGGCATTCCACATTCATGAAGGTAAAGAACCCAGTGTCTGGGCATTATGCTACAGGCAGCAGCACCTGTTTGAGGTTCAAGGTTCAAGATTTCCTTTTTTTTCATCAGTAGCTGTGTGCACATACATTGTGTGATGAGAAAACTTTTCTCCGTGGACCACAGTGCAACATATAGCAATGTACAACATTCAACATATATAGCAACAGTGTAAGTTTTGACAGAGACAGTAGACAATAGAAAAACAAATAGACAACACCATAAGTATGATTATCGCACAGGAGACAGTAGGCATTGAGCAAAGTGCAAGAAATGACAAACAATACACAATACAACACAATAAATAGACAATGTAGCAACATGACAGTAGTGCGAATGGGATGTGAATCTGAGAAAGTACAGTAAGTGGACCATACAAAAGTGTAAGTTGTTGCACTGAAAACATATTCTTATTGCACAGGAGACAGCAGCATAGAAACCACATTCAGTAAGTGTAAAATTATAGCTAATCAAGTCAAGTGACAAGACATAAAAATGCCTATAGGGGCAGTCAGCAGAGGTACACTAAAGTGCGGGTGCTAATTGAAGAGTAAAATATAAGAAGTATATACATTATAAATTGTGGTGGTTCACTGAAATGTACTGATTAAAAAGAGTATAGACATTTCTGTGCATTCAGAGCTCTGATGGACTGCAGTATGAAGCTGTTGCACAGTCGTGCAGAACCAGGCGGAAGCTTCAGTACTGTTTGCCATACAGTAGAAGACAGAAGAGTCCGTGTAATGGGTGGGAACAGTCTTTCACATTGTTTATGGCTCTGGTAAAGAAACCAAGTTCTAGTTATCTGGTCAGGGTTCTCTTTGAAGAAATATTAGTGCCTGACAAACCTATTCTGTCTGACACATCTGTAAGGTGTACTTACACCAGACATTAATGTTGTTGTAATTAAGAAAGAACAGAAAATCCCACATATATTTAGTGACTTTTTCATAGTAGATGCCATTGGGCAGTTGCCGAATTGCTCTTTCATGCTTGTCTCATCCTAAGACCGTTATTGCTATAGTGTAACAGTAGTTTTAAATTTACATTGTAGGTCATATGTTTTAAATGTAATTTAGCATCTGCAAATTTCAACATTTCAGTTTAACAGGCTTTCTGCTGTATTCCAAGTATTGGGGATTTTTGGTTTGTTTTGTGATCAACTGCACAGTACAGATGCAGCAGATGTAGATTAGCTTGAAAAACACTGGAATATTCCTTTAAGCTTTACTGCTGCTATGTCAATATAGGGTAAATATAGATGTAATGGATCACAGACAAGGATTTGTACTCCATGCACATGCAAAAGGCCCGTAGGGAAATTCAGGAAAGTATGACAACCACTGACAATAATCACTTTCTTTGATGGTGTTGCAAGAGCCAGTACAGATGCGGCAGATGTAGATTAGCTTGAAAAACACTGGAATATTCCGTTAGGCTTCATTGCTGCCATGTGGCATTGTATGTGTTACTGCTCTCTGTCCGTGAAACCGCTTTTCACACCGTCATCAGTCACACCCTGCTTCCGTGTCGCTTCCTCGCTGGCTCTAGGAGGCAGCAGATGCAGGCTGGTCAGGGTGAGATTAAAGGAGTCTGTCATTATCTCTGGACCTCTTTCCTAATCAGAAGGCCGAGGGCTCCGCTTTCTATCTCTCTCCTGTCTCTCTGTTCCTCTATTTCTCCTGTAGTGTTTTTTTTCCCAGGGATCAAAGCCAGTGACAGTTAGCTTTCTCCTGGGGAGCTGAAGCCTTTACTCTTGCTGGGAGGGAGTGCTCCCCTGCTGTGGAGGAAGAGCCCCCCCACCCCCTCTAGAGGCACTGGAAGAAGATAGTGGAAGCTGTGGCTTTTACCACTATCCATGAGTTACGATGGCAGCGTGTCAGACTCTACACATTATCACTGTCCTCCATTTGCAGCAGGATCTGGAACAGGGAGCGTTTGTTTTTACAAATGTTTTCACCACAGGAGTCACACATTTCTTGTACTTTCACTTTTCACCTAAAGTACCAGTGTGCTCATTGGCCACCTTATTGGAAACTGCAGCCCTTGCCAATCACTTCATGAATCGTCAGCTGTTGTATAGATACCCTTGAATTGGTGTATTTGATCAATATATGATAGACTGACTGAAGTGTTGGACTATTCTTTGCCTAGCAGTAACACTGCAAACGAAAATAACGAAAAACGATAATTGTCCCAGCAACCAATCATTATTCTGATTTAAGAAATTGTTATTGTGGAAGCATAAATGTGTAATGTATGCCTATACTGTTATTGTCAGTGCCTGTCACTCCATTGTGTACGTGTGTGTGTGTGCACACGCGTGTGTATATTAATTTATATATCCTCTCTATGTGTGTACATACACACATACATGCCTGAGTTTACATATAGTTTACATATAGTTTATACATTTTACGATACAGATGTCCATATTTTATATTTATGTTATGTATAGTGTACATTTATACTGTACAGTTGGTATAGTATTTTTTTCTATTCTATTGGTGTTTTTTGGGGGGGGGTTTGTTTTTTTTTTTGCTGCTCTTACCTTTGTTCTGCCTTTGTCCAGTTTCGGCCATGACAAAGCAAATTTACAACTTGTGGGACTAATAAAGGTTTATCTTCTCTTATTCTGTGTTTAGGACCCTCCTGGTGGATTCTCCAGCCAGGAGAAAACAGTGTGTCTGAAGAAGGAGCCACGTCACTCGCTGGGCATCACAATCGCTGGAGGGAGAGACTACCGCAGCCGCTTGCCTGTGTACATCACCAGCGTACAACCTGTGGGCTGCCTGCACAGAGATGGTACCATTAAACCAGGTGTGACTCCCGGAATCTCAGTCAAAGTGTGGTTCCATTTGAATATATAAGCTGCTATGGTAACTGATACCTTCCAGTTGTGATGGTGACTCTGCTTGTTCAGGTGATGTGTTGCTAAGCATCAATGGCGTTGACCTGACCCAGTTGACGTATAACGAGGCAGTGTCGGCACTGAAGACCCAGACAGCTCAGAATGCCATCACCCTGCGTGTCATCCGGACTGTTACTGAGGAGGAAGAGGAGGATGGAGACCCTGCTAACAAAGAAGAGATGGACACGATAGAGAATCCCAGAGAGAATGACATTAACTGGTCCCCCCTGTGGACCCGCTGGTTGGGTCTGCCCAGGTATGTGGGGAAAAAAATGTGTATCATTTGGATAACTTGTCTAGTTTTGTTTGGTTATTTTTTTGGTAGGATTTAGAAGTCACTGGTTAACATTAAATGACATTGCACATTACATTAATGTACATTAAAATGAAGAATATTTGTCTTTTTCATATGAAATTGCAGTTTCTGAGCTACAAGGTTTTCTTATAACAGAAACCTTATTGAAAGAATTACGATAAAGAACTGGAGTCTAATTTGAATTTCTTTTTTATGTCCATTTACAAGCCACATGCATTGGTGTCGTGACATTGTGCTGGTGAAGACCAACAACGAGAGCTGGGGCTTTAGTATCGTTGGGGGGTATGAAGAGAGTCGTGGCCAGCAGCCTTTCTTCATCAAAACCATAGTGCCTGGAACTCCTGCCCACTTTGATGGGCGTCTCAAGTAAGCCATCTTTATCAGCAGGTCATGAATTACTGATTGCGGCAAACTTGTTTGAGAATATAATTTTTTATATACTGTTAAACATTGGCTTCTTGCTTAAGTCCTGGATAAAATTTAAGATCACAGTTTATCAGAATTCCTGGGTTTCAGTTGCAGCTTGCCTTTCTGCAAGAGATGCCACACTTATCAAACCCCCTCTCTGCTTCCCTGTAGATGTGGAGATGAAATTGTCGCTGTGAATGGAGCTACCACAGTGGGCATGAACAACTCTTCACTGATCCCCATGCTGAAACTGCAGAAGAATAAAGTCACACTCACTGTGGTGTCCTGGCCTGGCAGCATGGTGTGAGGACTGGTCCTCATGACTGGATTCTGAACTTGGCTATTCATTCAAAAATCTGATTTAAATGACTGTGATCACCTTATACTAGGTTTTAGTGTGTGCTCTAAAATTGCTCTAAAATATTTTTATACAGACACAGATGTAAATAAAGGCTAATGGATCACAGACAAGGATCTGTACATGCAAAAGCTTTTTGCACATGCAAAAGGCCCCTAGGGCAATTCAGGAAAGCATGACAATCACTGACAATGATTTTAAAGTGATTTTGTATTGTCTGTTTTCTGTCACCTGGAGGATGATGTTTAATCATCGTCCTTGGTAGTGTTACAAGAGCCTTGTTGGTCTATACATATTGGAGTAAGCACATGGAGACACTTCCAAGTACATCTTCAGTTTTTCACTAAACATTGGTCATCCAGAATGCTTTTTATGTTTGGGGATACAGGAATATTTGTCACCTGTGTTTTTAGCTATGAGGACTACATGTGGGGGATTATGTACTTTGACTATACTTTCTTCTGAGTGGATGAGTTTTGATTCAAGAACAGAGCTATGCAGGTGAATCAGTAGTTATGACACCTGGAATGGGACCATACCAAAATCTTACTTAGTTGGCCTTCGTAATTACACAGTTCTCTTATTTTGTAATGCAGGATTTTATGCATACACCTCCTGCCTTCGTATGTGTTGGGTGTTAGCATCCACTGTTTTCAGAATGTTCATTATGACGTTCATTCCTGCTATTCTGTTTGATATGTTAGGATGTCTTGATTTTTTGGGTGCCTTGCATATGTATACAAATGAGTCCAGGACTGCCTTAGCCACAGTACCAAAAATGTCATTTTATTTCTTTACCTTCTCCATTTCAGGTATTATTTTCAAATGTACTAGTTTCTATTTGAGTGAGGTTTTTTTTTTTTAATATAATGCCACAGCAATGGAAAAGAAATGGAATCACTTTTGATGCTGGTGGTGTATTCAGGCTCTTTTAAATGCTTAGCCTTTCCTATGAGATTTCATGAAGCAGGATTTTCTCAGACAACTTAAGTCAAGCATGTCCAATAGGAAAGGCTCTGTGGGACATTTCTCTTGGACAAACCTCAACTCTGAACTTAAGTTATCTGGCTAATTGTGAAATCCTGCTTTCTGAAATGCGCTTCTGCTGTTCAGGTTAGGAGTACATCTCTCTCGCCTGCCTTTTCTAAAATCCCTAGCGATGTTCTGGATTTTATGTACTGTATGAATATATTTGTAGACCACTCTTATTTGGGCCTTAGATGCTTGCCAGTAGTAGAAGGCATTTATTTCCTGCGACATCTATGTGATTAAAATGCAACATCATAAAACTTTGTGGCTGTCAAACTTCTAGAAAGGGCTATGTGGTTAATAGCAGTGGGACTAAGAGTAATGCAACACACTGAACATAGCATGGTAATACAATTAAACATTAAGCTCCTCATTCATGCTTGTCTCTTGTTCTAAAAACCAGTTGTTGCAGGTATCAGGAAAGATAGGCATTTTGGATTATCCAGTTTTCATGTTGTGCATGAATTTTAT
Organism: Alestes dentex; assembly: GCA_037576975.1. Taxonomy (NCBI): domain Eukaryota; kingdom Metazoa; phylum Chordata; class Actinopteri; order Characiformes; family Alestidae; genus Alestes; species Alestes dentex. Next base: position 1,605,892 of record JBBIGA010000032.1, on the reverse strand, counting down.
GTGCTAAAGAAGTGCAGGAAATTGAGTGAAGCAGATCATGAAAAGGTAAGTGTCATATGTACATGCTGCTGTTGGGTGATTGAAATACTAGGAGCAGTACCAAAACTGTGAGACAAAACGATTTACAGGAAGCAAGTGAACAGGAAATGTACCTTGATGTAAATTGTGAATTATAAAATGTAAATGCAAAAGCATCAGCCTTCCTTGGTACTCATCTTGTTTGTAACTACTTTACATACTGAATATATGCATTTTTGCCTATGTGTCAATCTAAACCTTTAACAAATGAAAACTGATTTTACACTTTACTCTAGTGACCATCCTGAATGTGGCTAAGCCTGCCCCCTTCAGGCTGCCAAAGACTCCAGCTTTAATGTTAAGCTTAAATAATTTCTTCAACACTATGTTTCTGCAAACACAAATCTTTGATGCCCAGGGGAAAATCCCATGACAAGGGCAAAAACTGAACTGAGTGTGTTCTTTACATCATCTACACACCTACCAGCTCTAATGGCCCTTATACTGGGGAATAATGATATAGTTTCGGAGCAGTACATCAATTGTACATAACGTTTGAAACTGATCATTAACCTGTTAAAAAAAATAAAAAAACAAAAGGTAACAGTGCTTTAATTTCTCTCGTTCTCCTCTGCTATGCATTTAAGTTTGAACATTCTGAAGATCAGAATGTAATAATGTAAGCAGCTCAGTACCACAGCCATGAGCATAAAACATTTAAATGTCAGCATTGCAGTAAGTAAACATCTTGCAACCGTCCAATTAAAACCATTTCCATTTTTTCCATTTTTGTTGTTCTACATTGTAGTAAAGGACATTTTTTCCCTTCTCTTGTATAGTTACCATTTTGGAGATACTCTTTCATTACATTCAGTTTTACAGTTAGTTTTACATAGTTACACAACTATGAAAACATTATATAACTTTTACAATAAGGGGAAAAAGTAATGAGACACTTTCATTTTTGTTACTAGTATACATAACTGATGGCACTTAAAACATGAACAGCTTGAACTTATGACACTTAAAACATGTTTGTGTATGTAAATATATATATATATATATGAAGACACTTTGCAAAGATGACAACTGTAGAAAAACAATCATAATCAAGAATTTATTTATGCTTTCTACAGAACTGGGTAAAGACAAACATTTACAGGTACTCTGTAGTAGGACCAGTACTGAGCAGATTCCTCTCTCCCCATTTGATTAGGCAAAGTAAACAGTTCTCAATCACAGCTCTCTCCAAAAATGTATGCACAGTTCCAGAGGCACTCTAATTCAGCAGACTGAGGTGTTACAAAACTAACAGAACAGGGATTAAAAAAACAAGCCAACTGCAACAACATAGGAAACCAGGATCCAGAAGAAAAAAGACAAACATCTGAAGTCAGTCTTGCTGTTTCTGCAAAAAAACAGCATCAGTGGACTTCAACTAAAACCAGCAATCTGAAGATAAAGCTACACCGTAAAAAGTAATAATGCAAGACAACAGGGGCAAGTACATCATTCAAAAATGTTTCCAATATAGATATAACTGCTGAATTTCACTTTGAAATTAGTGACAATGGTCTTGAGAAATTTTAGTTGGCAAATCATCTTCAACACATCAATTTTTCCTCCAGGTACATACAACATAAAAAAGGGACAATCAGCCAAAAGCCTGATGTCCACATATGCTCAAGTGCAATTTTCAGCCCTAACTTGACTGGCATGTTGTACATACGTTTATGGCTTACTAGGTAATCGGGTCCATATAAACTGGAAAGTTACAGAGACGTAGTTTATAAACAAACTATGTTACAATTATATATAGGCAGAAGACTAATCGCCAGCTAAATTATATCATGTAAACATGGCATACCTGTACATCTTGTCCAAAAATGATACTTTCTGGTCAGTTTTTTTTTTTTTTTTTTAACCTGCAACCACCATGCTGACAAAATTCTTCAGATACTTCAAACATCCTATCCATTCCATTAGCTGCAAAGAACCCCAAAACCATTTATTTCACTCTTGAAACTACAAAACATTTTACATTCTACAAAATGTGTCCCACATATGCACCTCTGATAAAAAAAAAAAAAGGTTGACTTTTAACATAAGGCAGGTACACACCTCAAGGTGCCTTGTTTTTACCAACACTGTCATGTGTGGGAGGTGGGGAAAACAGATGGCTCTTTGGGGTAAATGCACTTTTAAATGGTATAGTTTTTATGTAACAAAATCATCTGGGTGCATTTCACAGGAGCGTTTCTACTACATCAGGAAATGTGCAAAATCTGCTCTAAAGCAAAGTGACAGTGTTGCGAATTCTACTGTACAAGGTACAGGGTAACGAAGGGGTCACCTAGAGATACCTGTGAAGACCCTCAATTCAACATATATACAAGGCACTAAGGAGAGGAATGAGGAGCCATTCTCCAGCATCCCCTAGCAGTCCTCTCAGTCAGGTCTGAATATAGGGTATTTGGGTAAGAATTCTATAAGAATCACCTGCAGGAGTAAAGAAAAAAAAAAACATTACAAAACACATCTACTGTTGAGTCTTTTGCTAAGTCCTAACTAACCGATGAACTCAGAAATGTATTAATTAAAATATTGGTTAAAGTGTTACCCTTTCAATTACTAGGTACATTCATTGATGCTTTTGTACAAATTGCAAGCAATAAAATGGAAACACATAAAAAGCTAATATTTTAACCATAAAAAGCTCATACGGTATTTGTGATTTCCTGCAAAAGACAGTTGTCTGAAAAATTCTGGTTTATCAATACATCAATACATATTTCCATTTCTAGTTGCAGTAATTCTCTTTTCAAAGTTTCTTGTGGACATCTCTTTCTGTAAGCAATGAAGTGTGTCAGCATTTCCTTTTCTTCTCATCTCCTTGTCAGTCTAACTATATGCCTCCACCAAGCTGTTTGTGTTTATTGGGAGAGACACATTGGGGAAACGATCACAACACTAAATTTATGCATAAATGAATTATTTAGCTATCAACAACTATTTAACTGCTTAAGTATAACAGAACAAATGTGAACATTCATAGCAAATAACAGACAATTGTCATATTTTCCTCAAAAAGAATGGAAATGTAGCTGGTGTTATCAGTATCAATTACAAAGATGTAAAAATCTTCCATTATAAAGCACTTACATATTCCATCATGTTATTACTCTCACATTTTCTTTTGCTGAGTTTCCAGTGTAGTCCCAGCTAATGAGAAATAAAAAGTTGGGAGTTACTCAACAGAGTAGGGTCATTTCAGTCCATGCCCAAACACACAGACTCACACTTGCAGGTTCTTTGGGTTCAGATTTCTACGAGTGCTTTAAATAGTTTCCTATAAGTATTGACTACAGTACTGTCTGACAGCCATTGGTTCAAGACACAACACAATTTTTTTTAAACTGCTGACCTCTGCACTGTCTGCTCAGCCTCTGTACCCTATCAGCAGATCAGCCAAAAGAAGGCTGCAAGGGAGAGTGTCTTTAAATTTTAGCAGCTACATTTTTTTTTCACATAACAGAACCTAAACACTTCCTGTACTATGGCTTGGAAATTGATTTTATGCATGTGTTATGGATGTTACATTTTATTTACTTTGTGATACAAGCGGTTGTTTTCCCATTCTAACAATTTCTGAATGGATCTTCTTGTCTGCAAAAAAAGAACACACAGAGAGTTTAAAGGTGCTAATAATCACCCCATCAAAACCTACAAACAGGTGCTTAGCAAATGCCAATAAAACACGTAGCATTAAAGCTTCAGAGACATTTACAGACTGAAGCCTTTTTAAGTAGCTTGTAACTGCATATTATGGCCAATAACCTGGTGTGGAATCCTAAACTTTCCACACAGTATCTTTAAAATAATGTGGTTTAATGCATCAATTTCACACTATCACTAATTGCACAGCTTGTTATTGACTTCAGCACTGAAGGCAATATTACTGTTGTGTTAAAGGCTAGTAAACACCACACAAGGTTGATTTACAGAAGGTCTCACCCTCTTGTTGAGGCATATGACAGGCCATAGACTGCAGCCCACAGTACAGCAACAGCACAGGCAGCCACAGAGCAGCCATTTCACATTGACAGGCAGGTTCTTCTTCAGGCAAGCATTCACCCTGCTGATACTTGTCTTAAACTCTTCTGGAGCAACCTGGGTGGAGCAGAAAAAGAACAAGGCAGCAATCACAAAGGTGTGGTCAACATCTGTTAGAAAAGAAAAGTGACATGATAAACATTTATTTTACTTTTATTTAGCTAAGTACAACAGAGTATTTTGAGGAGAAAGAAATTACTTCAAAAATGGAGACATGACATTATTCCTTCTGAACAAAAGAATATGAACAAAGTTCACCAAAAAAACATTCAGAAACCAAAAGAAAAAGAGTTCCTACTAATCAGATGAGATTTCTCAATTGCTCGTTGCTAACTTGCCAACCAAGCTTCAGGACTTTCAGGGTAAAGAGAGGACAAAAAGGGGAGATAAGCCCATGGCCTGTGGCTGTGCCTTCCAAACAACATGAATGGTTGCTCATTCCTCTCTGGGTATGTACACCATAAAACCGGGGTCGTAATCTTTTATGACAGGATGCAAAGGTCTCTTTGCAAACAGTGAAAGAGCTCGGAATAAAGCCCAGCAGGCCTGATCTGCACCCTTCAGTCATCATAATCCTGACCTCATCCATCACATGTCACCCTAGGTCACAATACTGGAGATACATTTTATTGCCCAGCATTTCCCTCAGCCTGCTCTTCCCCCTGCAACCTTTTTGTGTTTCTGCGTCCGACCCAGGAAGCCTTCCTTTCTTGTGCATGGTGCAGGCTTTATTTCATTATTTTGTCACCTGGAGCTGTACCCACCCTGCACTGTGGTCCTGGCCAGCAAGGCCCTTACATGGTTTACTCATTGACAGAAACCTACATGTGTATATTCAGCACACATTAGACACACTGTGGTTCACGTACTGAAACACACCACTCTCTCTCAAAGAGATTCTAGGAGCTGCCACTTTGCTGGGATGATCAGGAAATGACTTATAAACCAAACATTTCAAAAGGAAAGTAAAGAACTAGAGAAAACATACGATATTCTAGCATTACACATCAACATTGTGTGTAGTATATGGACTAACTTTTCATCCGGAGTTATCTCTCCCATATTCTCTGCAGTACAGACAGGTGTTTGTCATTATGAGCGCACTGATTTGTCTTTTTGCTGTACTATTATTGTATGGTACTGACGCCGACAGTAAAAGTAATAAGGTTCAAACCTGTGTCAGTCCTAATTCTTTTATCGGGTGGTTAAAACATAATGTGGGCATCATTACCTTTCCTGTTAGAACAGAGGGGAATTCTGTGTCAAATTTGTTGCTCAGTCCGAACCTACAAATACAGAAATTAAATGGTAAATTGGGCTCTCTGGTATATACCGGCAACAAACAACAAGTCATTAATTTACAACAATCATGAAAATATCAGAGTGGCTGTTACCAGAAGAGAAACTCTGAGAAGGCTTATATGCATCTATCTATCTATCTATCTATCTATCTAGATATCTATCTATCTATCTATGTGTGAGTGTAGATAGACAGATAAAAAGATTGTCAGACAGACAAAGAGAAAGAGAGAAAACATAATGATAGCAGTAATAACTGTATATTTAAGATGACAGAGTGTTTAAAGAATATAACATGCCGCAACGTGGTGATTTAAAAACTCATTATAACAGCGCTGCTCTAGATTAAAGCTGTCAGTCAATCTATATAACAACAACACTGATGTAATGCTGGGGGTGTAACGAGTGCGCGTTGCCTAGTAACAAAATTGTAACGTTACTTCTGCCTCTAAATCTAGCCATGACTGCAGAGCAGGAGAATAACAAGCTCGCACACTGTGCATATAAAATAAAGCTGATTTACAGGAATACTAGTTTGAAATAAAGCGAGGGTAGGGAGTTTTATTTCTTAACTCAACCCCACCCAAAATGTATTTCACATGTCACAAACAAACGAGTTTAAACACAATCTGTCGAGTCAAATTTCAGTTCACTCTGTGCACGTGATCCAGCTGATTCCGTTACTCTGAGAGAACTCTATACTGCACGAACAGCCCAACGGTCTTAAACACGACGGGTTGACACGGTCCGACGACCACCCACATCACGGTTATTCTCTCAGTAAGAGGTACGGGGTGGTCCTGTATGGGTAACAGCGGCTCGGCCTACATGAACACCACCTGCGAGCGAGAAAAACACACACAGCGCTAGCACGGAGGCTACTCCGCAGGACCGAGCGAGAGGCGTGCAGCCACAGCGCCGCGCCGCCGGGACGCTTACACGGTAATGTGACCGGCCCCCCGCATCACCACAGGTTCGGGGCAGTATCTGGCGAGGTGCTCTTCGCTCACTATCCGCTCGTCTTCCTCTTCTAACTCATAAATGGTATCAAAGTCCGCCATGTTGGGCAGTAAGACGCTCATGACGTTTCCGACTCTGCGTGAGTGACGTCAGAGCAATCGTGTGCAGAGAGAAGGCAAACGTCAAAGGCGGGAAGACGAGCCTGAGCCGCAGAACCCATCTGGGACAGGGGAGACTGACAGCGGGATATGAAGTGTAAAGTGTCCATTTGTCATACGTGAGCACACCACAGAACAGCACAGATTATTCTCTGCATCTACACCATTCACCAAGCGAAACCAGCCAGGAACAGTGTGTGGGGACGGGACTTTTCTCAAAAGTACCTCAGTGGTACCACTAGCAGGCATGAGATTCGAGCCTACGAACTTCTGATCACAGGGGCAACACCCTAACCATTCAGTGTGATCTGATGTGAGGTGGTGCACTGTAGAGAATTTTATTGGCTATCGCAAACAGAACTCAGAAACAAATTCCAGAAACTCCAAAACAGAATTGTTTCTTACTTTCTAAGACAACCAATGAACTTACACATGTCTATACACGTAAGGTTGATAACGGTAAAATTAGGCAAAGCAGGTTATAAAATATGTATTAATTTGGCCTCATTTCAAACCTATTGTGATCAGGCAGGGTATTTGTTTTGTGTAAAAACTCTATGAGGCAGCTTTTAGAGTCACTAAACTATTCAGACATCTGGTTCCTATCACCACCACTCTGAACAATTCCGATTGAGAGTTTCTCTAGAATACAGCAGTTCACATCAAACCACTGTGAATGACTTTTTTTTACAGCATAACTATTTATGACCTTTTGAGAAAGTGGTGGAATTCCCTTTTAAAAGTAGCCATGGTCTGCTGGTGAATTTTCTGGTTGTGTGTTGTGCACACAGTAAGTCTTGTAAAACTTGTAAACGTGGCCTTGTGTAATCTCTGACCATAAGAACATGATTTGGTTATTATATGAAAGTAACTTCAGCCATTGTTTTTAATTGTCTATTATAATAACCAAATCGTGACCATTAAAAGCAATGGTTGAAATGGTTGAACAATGGCTTTGTTTAATGACAGTTATTTAATGACAGTTTTGAACTGTCTACTAGGATTTATGACTAGAGTCTAATGTCTTTCTGGGACAGGTAGTTTTAACCTCTAATCACGTTCCCCTACATATGAAATTCTTCCATAATTTTTACCATGATTGTATTAAGGTTGGGTCCTACTGAATAGATCTTCATGTTTTCTTTTGGTTATTCAGCTGTTTTTAAATTAGCAAATGCTCCTTTTTTTGGAACAGCCTGTAAGAGTATTTGACAATTTTGTTCCTTTGCACTGCAGTGACCCAGGAGAGACGCACCAGTTGAAATAAGCAGTTGTTTGGTCGAAGTGAAGACAACCCAAAGGACATAACACATTCCAACATACGCACTTTAAGTTTCTTGGTTTAGTGGATATAATGACTTGATCGCATGATATCCACTTGTTCGTGAACGAAATGTGCTGTTACCTATAAAGAGACGCTGAAAACTGAAAATATGCGTTTTCCAGGGTGAAGATAATCATATCTTTGGAGAAAACACTGTAAAGCCTGAATCATTTTATTTACAAAAACGTATACACTCACCACGTACAGAAAAAAAGATATTTATATCTTAAAAACTCAATCAAACACAAACAAACCATTAGAATATTTAGCCTTTGGACCAGACGAACAATTTTTTGTACGTTTCTCTCTCTCTCTTTTACTTTTTAATTTTAAAAGCTATTCTATTTAAAACAATGTGTGAAGAGCCTCCAGCATTTTCGATGCGTAAAACCCGCCATTCTCTCGTAAAATCCACAACACGCGCCTGATCCGGGCCTTTTTCTTTTTCTTTCCTTTTCTTCTCTCTTCCTTTCGTTTCTTTTCTTTACTAATAATCCGTCCGGCCGCTCTGTGCGGCTCTGGTGTCTCTCAGCGTGTTGGAGTGCTCAGTTTTAAAGGTGGATCTTTACCAAGTTCGAGTTCACAGGGTGATAGTGACCTGCTGTATGTTCCTCATGGACGGTAAGGTGTTCATTCCGGGTGGGGGGTACAGGGAGTTGTGCATTTCTGAGGGGCTCAGAGAGCCCGCCACGGGTAGAGGGCTGACCGAGCCGGGGTCACTGTGCACCGAGCCGCCGCTGCCGTCAGACTGACCCATCTTCTTCTTGATCAGCTTCCGCTCTTTGGCTCGGCGGTTCTGGAACCAGATCTTGACCTGCGGCACAAAGAAAGGAGTGAGAGGAGTGAGATCGGTGAAGTGGGTGAAGGGGTAAAGAGGGTGAAGTGAGTGGAGGGGGAAGGAGTGTTAGAGCTGAGCTTTAGGTCCTACCTGTCTCTCCGAAAGGCCCAAATTAACCGCCAGCTCTGACTTCCTCCTGATGGTGATGTACCGATTGAAGTGAAACTCTTTCTCCAGCTCCAGCCTCTGATGGTCCGTGTACACCACTCGGTATTTCTCCTTTGTTCTCGTTTTACCTGCAGCGCACATGCAAAGCCATATTAGTGGAAAAAATCAATAAAAACAGTCTTGCTTCAGGTATATTCACATTTATATATATA
>JBBIGA010000032.1:1533140-1578955 GCA_037576975.1 Alestes dentex | reverse complement strand
TCAAAAGCATCAGTATCAGTGCCATCATTGACACAGACATAACTATAATACTAATACTAATACTAATACTAATACTACCGTAACTAGTGTAATATTTTGAATTGTAATTTGTATGTAATTTTGCATGCAATAAAATACTGTGTAATAAAATACTGTGTTATAATACTGTTTAATGCATACAAAAATATGTACATGAACCTACATAAATATGAATAAAATAAAATAGTGTGAACTAGACTAATTTTATGTCACAGTTTCATGGTCTTGTGCATATAAAAAGGATAATCATTAAACAATTTTTTTTCCCTTAAAGCTAGAATGATCACACAGCTGCTTAATTCAGCTTTTGGAATAACTGCCATTGCTTATTTTCAACACCATTCTCAATAAATACACTTGTGAAAATACACGAGTTGAACAAATATTATCTCATGCGCGCATAAATCCTGAAGAAGCATTTTGTGGTCAAGAAGGAAATTCCTTTAGGGGCCCATAGAGTAACATGCACTCTCAACATGGGTTGAATGGCATATAGGTCTTATCAGGAGCCAATCAGTGCTCGCATTGTTTTTAGCCATATCTTAATGGCCTCACCCAGCAATGAACCAGTGGTGCGAAGTGTACTGCACATTTAGTATAACATCTTGAAGAGTTTTAAGGAAAGAAAGTGGGAGATAGATTTAGAAAAAATGTCCTTCCTATGTCTATTTTTTAGGACATTTTCAAAAAGTTGCACAATTGCCGAAACAGATTAAGGCAGACTATCCTGAAGCGAAATGGCTTTACAGAGATCATACAGAATTATAGAAAAATATAATACAGAACTGCTATGTTTTTAAATTACATAGCAGTTATATTTAATAGTCTGTACAATTTCCATTTCCATTTCTATTTCTATAAAGTTTAACATACTGGTTAAACAAATTAAACATAATAAATGTGCATTTTACACAGACCACGTTTTATGTTTTATTTCAATATGTTGTTGAATGTGGATTAGAATGTGCAGAACTGTGTGCACTGTGGAAGATGTATATTTATTTCTCAACAAAGCATAAACTGACCAGGGGAGCCCAAATTTAGCTTTGGACTGCAAGTGCAAAATGAATTCAGAATAGTAGTCCTGTGAAACTTCTTAAGACTTCAAATGCTTTCAAATAGTTAGGAAGACACAAGGAAGCTGCAGGATATTTGATGTATCTTCAAAGTGATGAACAGAGAAGACTATAAAATGCTACACAATATATGGGAAATATGGGAAAATACAGGTTTACACAACAACTAATTTCACAGCATCATGCATCACTTCCTAGAACAGGGTGCTTACCATGAGCTGCCCGAGTCTCTGAGAGAGACAGGTCTTGTGGAGGTCTCTTCCATGGGGTGTGGGTTTGATGGATCCACTTTGGTCAGTAGGGCTGTGTTGATAGGAATGTAATGCTTTCCCTCCTGATAGAAACACAGTTACACCATTCACACAAGGCACCTTAATGACAATGACATCACCATGCATATGCTATTGTAGTCTGTGGTACAAGACGGTGGGTGAAATCAGATCCTCTGGGTATGACCTGTTGTACATCCCATGCACAAAAGACAGAGGAACTAGCTGAGACAAAAGGGAATATCTCACTAGATAAATCCTCATAGTGTGGGAGTATATTTAAGTAGTGAGGTGTTGATTCCTATATACACAGTCCAGGCTGCCCTTATCATAAGTAAGATGGACTGAATGATCCAGGATTGTATCTACCATGTCTACAGTTACAGTTTGATTTGCCTCTGTATTAGTTTGTACCTTAATACCTCTCCGCTTATCAACACTTGACGGTCTTTGTTCATTTAACACTCTTCTCTTTGAACTGGACCTGACTAATGACATGCCAAAACTCATTTCTCTTTCATCGGGTTTTAACAGAAACCACACTGCTTCTTCTAGCAAAACAAAAATCAGCACAATTACATTTTCAAGCTTAAGAAAGCTAGGAGAAGCCACTTCATCTGGGCTCTGGGGCTAGATTTCCTGGGTGTTATCTTTGGCCACACTAGGGCCAGAAGGCAAGCTTGATTTAACACAAGCACAAACGTGAATCTATAAAATACCTCTATTTGTCTTGTACTGGAGCACTTTTTCTCCTCTTTCTTTTGCCAAAGGGAAGTGAATGAGCTTGTTGATTGCAATTTCCCCCCTCAGTTACTCTCTTGGGCAAAGCTCCTCATCATGTCCTCAGTGCACCTAGGCCCAATCAAAGCTGCTGCTTCCTGAGAGCATGCTGAGCTCACTGACTCATTCACCGGCTCAGTGACTAATCTCATTGTTGTGTTTTTTTTTTTTTGTTTAGTTTTTTGCTGTAAAGACACTCTGGCTACAGCTGGATTTCCTGTCCTTACTGAACCGTCATGGATTTGGCTAAAGATCTGACATTGCAGGGCACTGAACCGCTAAGAATATATGTATGAATGAATTAACAAATTAATAAATGAACGAACAAACAGTCATTCTGGTTTGGTTCACTCACCTGCTGTACACTGGCCTGAAGCAGGTCTCCTAGCTTCTCCACTAGTTCTGTGAAAGTGGGTCTCTGCAGTGGCTCTGCATGCCAGCAGTCGAGCATGGTCTGATATCTACAGAAATCATGTACACACCAAACAGAAAGTTAACGCCCTTTCACACTCAAAAACCCGTGACATTAGCAAAATACCACTACTATGTCTCAACTTTGCTACATTTATCCATGAACCCATAAACAATAACTTTTTATTTATTTTATGACAATAAACATACTGCCCAGCTTTAATGGCATGAAAATGCTGGTAAAAGGGGGGGGGGCATTCTCTGACTGAACAGCCAACACCTACTTAATTTCTATACAAAACATCTTCTCTTGAAAAACTGAAATATGACAAAAACATGAACATTGCTTTGCTGGTCATGCTGCATCTAAACAGACCTCCTAATTGATACTGATGATTTATCAATTAGAACTGTGTGACTGAACTGGAGGCCTGCCATAGCTGTATGTCAGTTTCTCAACATGTTAGCACAGAAAAGCACACCATAAACGCACTCACACAGTGTTGTATTTACTGTAGTGATAAATCTCCCCTCAGCAGCCACTAAACCTCTTCTTGAATTACCACCGTCTTGACACTACCAGCCATCTGACCTGACTCCTGCATTTCTGCCAGCTCATTTGTCTTTTTCCAACATGTCCATCATTAACAATTTTTTGTGGGTCCTATGAGCAGTAGGGGTGGATTCATTTTGCCCGTTTCAACCCAAGCTTTTTTTTGTGAGAGGTGCCTTTCTTTGATGAGCTGTCAGCATCAGCCTCCATGTGGGACCTCTCAGACCAGTTATTGGAATTTTTATATGTTGTGGCTCATGCTGCTGCTACTGAAAACGGGGCTACAATAAGACTGAAGCCCTGTATGTCAGCATGTAACAGCAGGAGATGAATGTCCTGTTTCAAGTGTGATGTTGCACAAGAAGAACTTACACATATACGGCATAACAGGGGTGATATGGCATAAAAACATCATACTACTTTGATATTCTAGAAGTACTGACTATGATAAACTTAGAAGTAATGTAAAAACCTAATTGTAATTATTATCAGGGCGGAGGTGTAACAGAATACAAGTATTCGGAATATGTAAAAATGAAGTATAAAAATGAAGTATCTGTTTTCAGTTTTGAAATCGCAGTATTCAAAATAATGTGAACATTCTTAGGAAATACATTACTAAGCTACTGAGAGATGATGTGACCCTGGGCCTTATCAAAATATATTCTAAATGTATTCTGACTACATTATTTTCTTAAATAATACAATTGGGACAATGCGTTCATTAGTCATCACTACATTTTCACAGTCTAATCATAAGAACATTAAATCATCTTGCCTACCCCACCTCCCCATTAACCCTTTTATTAGTACTGGACTAAGTCAACTGATCTGATGTTGGGAAAAACTGATTGTACTAGCAAATGTCATGTAACTTCCTTTTGCTTGACTTAATACGTTCATCTGGGTTCATGTTCAGCACACATGAATGAAGGTATTCTTTTCTTAGTTTGCCGTGCTGATTAGCTGGAGGAAGTGGTTCTGACATAAGCTATTTTCCACTCCAGGTAAAAAGATCTCCTGACCAACAGGAAGTCTGTGAAATGCTAACTGGTGGTTCCCTTCTGATCAACAAGACACTGGGACATTCTAGCTCTTCATAATCTGTGCTATCACATCCTGGGTGGTTTATAATGAAGGCAAACTAGAAATCATTTAAAGGACTTCATTTACATTGAATCTAAAGAGTCATGGGGGGGTCTACTTTGCTTTCGTCTTTAAATGTTTTCACCTTTGACTTCTGGACTGGCCTCCACACTCTTGATAGAGTGATTCAGGCTGAACAGATCACTGTGGAAGGTCATGGCCCTGATGACAGTGTGGAGCAACTGCACTGAATTACTGCCCAGGATCACTTATCTCTTGTATCACACAATGAGGAGCGTTATCTGAGGGTCAGGGTCTTGGTAGCTTACCAGGGCTAAGGCCTACGTGTGAGATCAAAGATCTCAGTTCTCTGAAGGTACAGCAGAAATCTTCCCCCAAAAGAAGACATAGATGAAGATGAATGGAAAGACTCTACAGAATGAGTGACAAGTTCAGAGCGTTCATGCCTCACCTTAATAGCCTGATGTCTGGACTACATTTCACAAGTCACTTCCAATCATCATCTCCCTCCCATTGCCTCTTCATATGTTTATTTGCGGCCACTTGGCAAGAATGGTTGCAAACAAGAGACCTTTTAGCATTACCAATCTATAGTGTACAGAACACTAAGCTTAGTCTTTCTAAACTAAGGAGATGGTGGAATTTGACACAGTTACGGTACATCACAACTGAAAAGAGAGCGGATTGCATGTGCTCATATTTCAGAACCGTAGATTGAGTACAGTCCCCATGGGGATGGCACAAGGGCTCTGATTAGGAACAGGCAGCCAATACTTTCTCCTGACTGAGATGTAGCCTGAGGTCCATGAGTAACGCCATTCAGCCTGAGTGCAAAAGTGCCCCCAGCTGTCCCCTAAGGGCACCACCAAACTTGACGATTCTTATTCCTCTCTCCCCTTAGAACTGATACGTACTTCACCCTCTGATATCTTATTACAACAGGGACATATTGGCATAGATATAGGTATCTTTCCCACTCCAATGCCCCAGGGTTAATACCACCATATCCAGCCACCTACTGCTACCCAGGAGGGCCAGAAACTGTGAGGCTCACTCACATCTAAACTGGTGTTCGTTAGAAATGGATCCTTGGTGAGACTCCACTTCTTTCTGATTTGCCTGTCAATCAAAGGCTCCACATTGCTTTCTGCATTCAGTGGGTAATTATCTGAGCCCCAGCTACATCTGGACTCTTTCCCTGTAGACAAAAGCTTATGTTCTTTTCAGATGTATTGATATGAGGAGCCTTTCTTTCTTTCTTGAAAGCACAGGTCTCTGCTAATGACCCTGAGCAGTTGTTCTGGGGCTAAGAGAAAGAGAGAGGAGAAACTTCCTTTGTACTCAATCCAATTTAACATAAAGCTTACAGACTGTTCGGAAACCTCAAAGGGCCATTTGTACCCCAAAGCATGTCAAAGAATAGGTACACAAGGGGCATAATCATACACTCAGCTCATAATCTGACTTACCATACTAGGTTCACAATTCAACACTGATGCAATATTTTGGACAGAATATGTATTCACATTTTTGCACATTAATAAGACTTGACCAGGAAGGAAGGAGGAGCATGGCTTATGACATGAGCAATCTGGAGTTGGCTCCTGACGGCTGTTTGCAGGGTAATAAACAGAATGCTACTGTTCATGCTGTTAAAATTCCACAACCGACCATAAGTAATAGTCCAAAATGTTTTTTCCTGAAAAAAGTTACGAATATTGTTTCTGTAAAGTTACTTTTTTGGAGATCTAGGTTAAGTCCAACAGCGATGGTATGCCGTTACACCCTTAGACCACATACACTGTGTCTTGTCAAGCGAGCCAGACCAAGACAAATATTTTTTTTCTTCTTTCAATCAAGACATGGATGTCCACGACAATATATTTAAAATATATTTTAAGGGCACAAATGTGCTGCAGCTGTCTTTTAAGAACAAAACAGTTTTGACTGTTTCTTACATTTCAGAGGACGCATACTCAGGCGCTGACATCCTGGAGCCCTCCTTTAACCGGCAGCAGAATTGCTCGTCAATTTGTACGCCAGGGTATGGGGAGGCACCTGGGGAGAAGAAGGAGAATGGAGAGGGTTATCAAGACATCTCCCAGACGCAGAGCACTGGCCACTTCAAAGAGGCCTGACGAGAAGCTTGCTAAATTACAGAGTGTGTTTGGAGCAGAGAGAGATCAGTGTACAGCGCCAGACCAGTTACAGCTAGTGATGGTTGGCTTTTTTTTGTATAGTTATGTGCAAAATGGACAACATTTGCATTGCATTCATTATTGTGCAATTTTGTGGTCTTCTAGTATAAACACCTTCAGTCAAAGTCTGCATGAATTAGTGACCAGTGAGAGTCAGTGAGACTTTGTTACCTTCTTGAAATACCATGACTCATGGAGCAATATTTTTATGTTCTTGCTTGAAAAAATTTGCATAATATCCCATAACACTCAAAAATGTACATCATAACACTGAATCCCAAAAAGGTTAACCTAGAATTATAATGTGATCTAATTCTAAGTACAAGAAATCCAAACCCACAACACAAATGTATCTAATAATGTACACAGGACACTCTAGCCCTGGTGCAATCTTCTAAGTACAATCAGGCTGCATGGCTGAGTTTTAGACATGGTCTAGTTTATCTAGTTGAGTCGAAGCAAAAAAAGATGTAATTACTATGAGCATTACTTCATGAGCATTTGATCTTTTGAAGGCTTTGATGGCTTAGTGCCCCACAGATTTGGTATGTGCCACAGATTGTTAAGGCTTAGTCTACAGATGTGCTTGCATAGCTCTTATAGCAAAGGGCAGATGTAGCTCTTCATATGATGAATTGTACTCTTAAAGGTTGCAGTGGTTCACAGATGGTGCAAACATTTACACTGAACGCTACTTAGTAACATGATTGGCATTTGCAGCTAGAAAGAAACAACCTCTTTAAATGGGAAGTGGTGTTTTGTTATCTATAGCTAGATCTCTCTGCTGCAGTTCACACATGTGCAAATAAATTGTTCTCATGCCGGCTACAAAAGGAGTTTTCAAATGTTCATTTCGCTCAGTATATCTAACTATGGGATCTAGCTCAGGGCATCTCGAGGTCAGTCAGACTTCTACTGTCTGTCTTTCACCACGGACCCTCTACCTGTGATTTTTTCCATTCATATGTAACAGCTGGTGACAAGCTTTCCTGCAAATCTAGCTGGGAAATAAAAACTGCATGGGCTATTTTGTTGGCATAAAGCCCAATGAAGCATGAAAATAAACAAAAAAGCAAGCGAAGACAGTATAGACTTTCTTCCAAAAAAATAAGGTGTAGGGAGTCTAGTTCTGAGAACTACAGGAGAAATTCTTGAGTTTGAAAGTGTTATTCGATGGTTGCATAATGCCGTCACCCTCAATAATTAACTCAAGATGTCCTGTGATAAAACATTAAGTTAGAGTGCCAGGAGATTTATGTACACCTTACTTTAAGTGCATGAGCCATGATGTGAGGGAGCAGCACCGGTAGAACCTTTGCACTGAGCTTGTGATGGTAAAGGTTAGGCTCACTATTTACCCAGAGAGAAAATCTCCCACATTAGCACGCCAAAAGACCACACATCACTCTGTGTGGTGTAGATCTTGTCAAATATGGCCTCTGGCGCCATCCACTTTAGAGGAAGTCTGGCCTGTGGAAAGAAATGCAGATGATCTCAGATTAAAACAAAAAGTGACTGCACAGAGTCATGCATTGAATTGACCTAATTCAAATGCGCACATAAGTTGCACATAAATAAAATAAGGTGCAATACTTGGTTTTGAGGAATACTTGCCCTAAAGGAATAGTTCAGCATAAAAACTAAATTTACCCCAAGTCACAGCCTTTAACCAAACACTGCAAGTTTTATTGTGTGCCGTGAGCATCCTGAGCAGTCACAGACGCCCTTTGAGTGTTGGAATGATCAAGATACAAACTAATGTAAATCTTTTTCTTCAAAAAAAGACAACCTAGTTTAACCTCACCACTGGATGACTGATGTGTTTTTTTTATACTAAGAAGCATATCATATTCCCAATATGTAGCAATGTCATGCTATTTTGTGCAGCCCTGTTGACAATTCAGGAACACTTACATCTCCCTTTCGGACGTAATCTGGGTCCTTGTATACATCTCTCGCAAGTCCAAAATCACATATCTTCACCACATTGTTTTCAGACAACAGGATGTTCCGTGCAGCCAGATCTCGGTGAATGCACTGGGGAGAAAAGAGAAGTGTAAGACTGAATGCTTTACTTGAAATATGTTTCAAATCCAGCACCTTCACATGTGAAAAGAGAGGTCGCTTATCTTATAAAGGCACATATTTCTTGTTTTTATATGAACCATGTGGTGCATCGCCATTGGAAGAAAAGTTTCATAATGTGGAGCAGGTGATGCGACCTCGCGGAGCTGTCATCACAAGCTCAGTGACGTTAGGCGTTTCACACCCCACTCCAGCCTTCATACTTACATCTGTGCTAATGAGTCCCATCCATGTGTGCCTATATGTGTGGGTGTATAAGTGTGTGAGACATTATATGAAAAAATAATGTCAGTAATTCAAATGAAAAAGAATTACTGAGAAAACTAAAGAATAATAAGCAACAAAACAGGAGAGGTTAATCAAATCCAATCCCAGAGGGTCAGCGTATTTGAGCACAGAAATCTGTACTGGACATCAATCCTCCAGGAGAGGTATGAAAGAATCAGGTGGACACACACAACTAAAAACTGTAAGAGTATAGTCAACACACTAGATTTATTAGGATGAGCAAGATAAGCAGCGTAAAGAATGAAACAATGGACACAATACTGTCAGACTAGCATGATTTGGAACCCTGGACTATTTGTACAGCAGTCTGCAATAAATAAGCCAAGGTCTTACTTTTCGTGCAGCCAAGAACTCCATTCCTTTGGCCACTTGGAAGCTGTAGCAAATTAGGTCCTCTAGGGTGAGCACCCTCTTATACAAGTCTTCTTGCTCTGAATAAAAAAGGTTAAAAATATTTAACAAAACCAACAATTCATGAAAAAAAAAAACATGACACTACAGTTACAGTTCAGTTTGAAACTTGAAAACATTTCAAATCTGTCTCTGCCTATCCATCAATGATGTTAAGAGAAGGAACATTTCAAACTTAGTTTGTATGTTTGGCTTCACAATTGTCCTGCACTCCTCAGATGCTTTCTTCCACCTAAAAATATTACCCTTATTTTTAGATGCTGCCTGAAACATACAGCTTGTCAATGATCCTCAGGTGGGGGGCCTTCCAGTGTCCCATCTGAGTAAACAGTTTATCAGACCAGAAATAACAGGCAAAGGACAGCACGGCCCAGTGTAGCAGGAAATAAAAAAAAACAATCTTCATACACTGTGGGTGCACACTAAATATTGATTGTATTTATGAATCTCAGAGGAAGCTTCCTATCAGATTGAGAAGAGAAAAACAGGCAGAGGAAGAGGGTGGGGCGGAGGTGAGGTGGGGGAAAGGGGGGTGGACAAGGGAAGGAAGACATTCAGCCACTACCTTCCTCCTCTTCCTCCGAGTCACAGTAGCTCTTATCCTCGATGAAGCCTGAACTGGCTGAGCTTCCAGTGCTGGCCACACTCTCCAGCCTTTGCTTGATCAGCTCACTTAAATCACAGCCCGAGCCTGAGCGCAAAGCCTTGCTGTCTTGAGACTGATGAAGAAAGACACATCTGTATGGGACAGTCCGCAGACAGTGTGCCTGCATACATCTTTACATTATCTTCAATACTTGGAGATTTTTAATGCCACAATCCAAAGTTTCAGGGATGATAACTAATGATCACTAAATACATCAAAATGGGCGATTCGGAAAATACAATATAATACTTTTCAAGAGCATAATATTGTCGTTACAAAGAGAGCTTAAGATATGTTTATACTCTCTTTTTAATGAAACATAGTGATGATATTCATAATATGCTCAGGCTTATTGTTATAAGTTTATCACACAAAGATCACGTGATGATAAATATCCCTGTACTGCCGAGCCTCATCAGCATCTCTGTGTCACCGTGCGTTATTTAGTGATGTCAATTGTATCTAAAACATGTTTTCTCTAAAACTCATAAACGTTAAAATTTGAGATAATCCGATTCCTATAAAGATCTGTAAATATGTTTTTTGACTTTTTGAGCCCAGTGGCATCATATATTGTAAGGCTCTATTTTCCCGATCATAACATAAAAGCAAAAATAAGGTGCTTGTGGGTTTTGCAGTTATTTTCTTATTATTTTCATGACCTAGAGCAGGATAGCAAAGGGGTTGGGTAGCAATACCTTATTATATAAAATTAACTTCTTGCCTTCAAAAAGCAAATGTGTGCCTGGCAGTAACATTTTCTTAATGCCAGGGTCTATGTACATTGACTTCATAAAAAATATAAAGAGGAACAATTTATCATCTTGTAGGTTTTGTGAATATGTACTGTGATTAGGGTTGTTGTATTCTTCCCCTGTGCCTTTTACTCGGATCTAGTGTAATGCTCTTTGTGTTCTTGTCAGTGCAGTGCTCTATTAAGCACTTTTAATGACAAATTCCTCTACCTAACACACACTGTGCAAAGTTATTCTGACTCAACAAAACATACGTACCTTACATACAACAAAGTCTCCCCGTCTGCTCCTCAGGTAGTTGGAAAGGTTTCCATACTTGCAAAATTCCACTATTATCATCAATGGGCCTGAAGTGAAGGAACAATACGCCTTAAGCTCGTACTGAAAAATAGGTCAGATTTGTGGGCTGTGGAAAACAGTTCTGTTATTCTCACCTCCTTGCTTAGTGCAGGCTCCCAAAAGGTTGACGACATTGAGATGGTGGCCAATATGGATCAGTATTTTCAGTTCAGACATAAGTGCCCTCCATTCGTTATTTGTGGCTCCCTCTGTTGTACATAAAGAGATGAGACAGAAGCACAAGAGGGGACTTGAACAGCTGGAAAAATGCCATAGAGGGATGCACAGCTTGTGCTTAGGACTAGACATGAGATTATGCATTTAAAACAAACACATAGCTGTGGTTATCTCCCAAATATACCACAAAAAGCCTTAAAATTCCCATTATCTGTTTCTACTGTACATTTGATTTTCTGTGTGTATAGAGACTGGCTGTGTCTGTTAGCTAGTTTAGGTTTAAAGATATGGATCATGAAAGACTGCTACATGCACACAAACAAACAGAGATCCCTGGGATTGTATAAGCAAACAGCTTAAGTGAATTATCCCTCTATTCCATCAAATTGTCCTAGCGTATAGCATGAAAACAAAACCCTCTAAGTGCATTTTAATAGAAAGAGTCTAAACAGAGAACTTCAACACGTTAGCATTAGAAATAGACTGAGGTTAGGCTGTGTTACATCTGTCATGGAATGTTACAAATGCCTTTAAACAGACAGTACAACACATGTTATACCACATCTGGATGCAATATCAAAGTATGCAAGACCTCTTTAAAGAAGAACGCTGAATTTTATACCCAGAATTGCGCATATTGTCAGAGTCAGGGATGTAGGTCAAGCATGCCATCCAGATGACCCTTAGAGGTCATGGAGTCATGGAGGGAGGCTGTTTTTCTTAACAAGTCAGGCTTCCCACACCTTAACTGCATCAAAGTGACACACAAGAGCTATGTTCAACGCTCCACTTTAACTCCAACACAAATGATGCTATTTCACAGGTGGAATGCTTTCATACTGGAGTTGGGAAAGGCTTTTTCTATACATTTGAACAATTGTTTTAAGAGAATATGCTTTTTTGTTGTTGTTTTTATTTCATTTGCCCATAAAGGAAATATGGCAAAACTGTTCAGAACATTCTCAAAAATTGAGGAAGGCAGAGCATAATCAACAAAGCAGTTTCATAACACAAAAGTATTCTGCGGAAGTTCGCTGCTTTTCATTAGAAGCTGACCCACGGCATCCGGCTAGCTTCTCTCTCTCCCTCTTCTTCCCTCTCTCAATGATTAATGCCTAGGAGGGATTGATAATGTGTCACCAGTGGAATTACACATCTAGAGTGGTCTGATTTATCATCATCACAATAGCACCACCAAAGCGGTGCAAACTGCCCTTTCCAACGACAGACCACTCTCCACAAGCTGCTGTTGAAACAGCAAGACAAGTAATTAAATAATTAATTAAATAATAAACTTTAATAACTTTTAAAAACTTTAATATTTTGACAAAGACATCTTCAGGTGGATACTGTTCCACTAAAGCTAAAAGACATTTATTTTACATTTATTTTACATTAATTCAATAAGCAAATCAGTTGCAATATGTTTACAGCTACGTCTCTGGACGTGTGCTCTCCTGGGGTTGCATATGAGCTGTCTAAACTTTGCAGTATGCCCTGCTTTTGAGTTTCAGAATGCTGTAATAAAACTATAACCACAAATCCAAAGTGAAGATAACCTCATTGCGCTGGCTTCAAATAATCATATCATCTCAAAAACATCTGCTTGGCGCTTATTAGTAGATTTCTGCATGAATGGTGACAAAAAACAAAAACCTTGTAACATCCTGTAGAGTCACATCCTCATATGTGTAAATGATCTTTCTTAATAGGACATTTGTGTCCTCAGCTGCAACTTCAGTACACAATAGCTTTAGCACAACTGCTAATTATGGCTGCATATATCTTGATGTGAAACTGAGCAAGAGTAAAATGATCTACCACTGTCTCTGCTTGAGTCTAACATTAAAACAATGGCACTGTTGCTCTATTGATGTTGGGCAGATTCAGTGAAATGATATAATAAAGGCTCATGGGTTTGACCCAGGGTACAGATGCAAATTATCCTGCAGCAATTTCACATAGGCTGAAGTATAAATGGGATACAAAGCAAAACATGCCATAAACACAAAATCCTTCATTCACTTACCTTTCAGCATTTTAACAGCAACAGTTTTGCATGTGGAGAGCTTGTCTATGCCAAATGCAGAAGCCTCTACAACTTTTCCAAAAGCACCATGGCCCAGAGTTTTACCTATTTCACAAAAAAGGAGAGAAAGAGAGCCATGAGTTTGCCAGTGTGCCTTGAGGCTCATAAATCAGATTGGTTGCTCTGTCAGGAGAGATATGGGGCTGTAATTAAAACAACCTGCTGAGCTTGGGACCACTTGGCCATCTCTCCACAGGGAATTTATGAGGTAGTTAAGACCAGATGACAGTGACAGGTAGCTGATAAATAATGGCAACATGTTTTCATTCAACATAAATAACAATACCCAATACATGAATTTCAGGTTCATGTTCAAATTGTTCAGGAACATATATTGTAATATTACTAGTCATAACTGTGTAGATGGTGGTGGTTTAACACTAGAACCAAGCTTACCCAGTCGAAGGCGATCTCTAGGGAACTCCCATTTGCTGCTGTCATAAGGCAGACGGTCACACTGCTCACTGAGGGGCATCTGCTCTGGATCCATGATGATGGACAGGTAGCCAGTCTTTAAATCCGCAGAACTTGGCTAGATTGAGGTAGGGAGCAAGAGGTGTCCATCATGGCTTCATTTCTTATTTCACATTAGGTTTTGCTGAAGTGTTAAATGCGCTATGTTCATACACTATCAATTATAATGGTATTTGTTGTATGTTCAGTGCAACCATGTGAGCCAGAGATGGCCTATCATAGAAAACTGTTAAATAAAAGTGCAAAAATAATTCAAGAACAACATGACTACCTGCATCTATAACAGAAGATGAGTAACTAAAATGGAAACCATTTCTAAAATAAGCCAGTGCTGGTGAATTTGCCCACTCCACTGACAAACAGTGGAACTGAAGCATTAAATGTAATTGTAGTCTTTACCTTTCGCAGCTTGCGAATGAAAAGAATGAGCATGATCCAAAGGAAGGTAGCAGCCGCTCCAGTGCAGACCAGGATGATCACCTCAATATTGGGCTTGCCTTCATCACCTAAAGTTGGACAAAGCACATACACATGGTCACACTGAATACATGTTGGATGTGAGGACACATGGCATTGTTTGTGCGATGTTGATTTAGGCTATGGACGCAACACTTTTTATCGCATGCCCAGTGCTCAGCGATCCACTGCAAAAATTCCAACAGTCAGCATACTGCTTAAGCTTTTCAATTTCCAAACACAGAGAAAAAAGTCAATAAAGCAATCCAAACACATTCCCTGCCCTGCTTGAGCGAGAGACTTTGGCTGAGCTTCATGCTGATACACACATTCATTCACTCTATATTGCAAGGGAGCTCCTGCCACTAAGAAGGTGGAGGGAAATGTTCAAGTTTGTCTATGGGACAGGGACTATTTGAAGATAGTGATAGAGGAAGTCACTTTGTTGTGGTAATGGGCTGGACTGAGCACCATAATTGGACATTTCTCTTCCCACAGCGTGTTTCAAGTTTCAAGCCCTGTACTCCTTTGGGAAGTCATCCTGCCAGTCATTAGCGAAGCTTCTCGCAGACAGCGCAGGGGTCAGCTCCCATGTGAGGAGACCCTCTCTGAACTCCTGTCATAAAAATTGCCCTGGAATTTGCATGGCATTCCCAGCAAGATCAGGCTCCATCTCATGGGATATTTTAAATATTGAAGTTATGCTAAAACTGTTTGTCCTATTGAACACATGGGAGTCTTGAGAAAAGCTATGATGGGACTTAAATTTTTCACGCATCACGATGTCTGGCCGTAAGTATTTAAGGTAATTTGTGGCTTGCTATTGTCTAACTTGAAATACGGGAGTCTTGCTAAAATGTACCGAGTCGTGCTACAGCTGTGCTGTACCGTTATCCAGAATGCTTGAAACAAGAAATGGGAAAAAGGTGAATGTCACCTGATCTGTTACTCACCCAGCACAGTGATGACTGCACTAGAGGTTGCCACACCTTCCCCATTACTGGCTTCACACGTATAAATTCCCTCATCTTCTTTCTTCACCCTCTGGATGATCAGGACACCATCATCTTCCAGCGTAATTCCTGAATTTTGATAGGATTACTTAAAATTGATTTACAAGTGCAATGTAAATGGAGAAAATACCACTTAATCATGTACAATAACAATACCGAATAGCCACCAGCAATACCAATCTGACATGTTTTTTTTTAAAACTACTGCATTTTTATTACTATTTTAATACCCCAAACAGTTGAATATCCTAAAGGCTGACACTGGTGTGGTACCTTTATGGGGTACCCTCTCAGTACCTTTAGTTAGAGAATATAATATGTGCAATATTTCAGTGCACACATATTTGCACTCCATACACCCTGCCCTCTTCTATACAATAGCTATAAAAGGTTATGAAAGGTACAAAATTGGTTGAAAACTTGTTTAAAGTTCATATTTGGACCTTAAAAAAGCATGTTGTTCCTTTAAAGGTGTTGTTTGTACCTTGGGGGACTAAAACTTACCAGCACAATACCTTTTTTCGGAAATAAAAATATATTTTTTTTCAAATAAATATATGTCATAAAAGTAACCAGTTCTCTGAGTTTTGAACGTGGTGAGTCACATGTGACACTCAAATAAATAGCAGCAATGGTTCTTCACCTGGTCCTTCAGTGACAAGAACCTTGTCTTTGTACCATGTGATGAATGGATGCGGAACACCCTGTGCCGGACAGGACAGGGTCAGAGTACTGCTGCTGTTCACATACTGACTGGTCAAGTTCTGCTTCAGCGTGGGTACTCTCCTCTCTAAGCAAATCAAAGCAGAATTACACAATAATCAAACTCATCTTTGAGCAAGATTGTAGCCATTATGTACACATTTCACACAATTTGAAAGGAAATGGATCTCATTCTAAAAAATGGAAACTATGCAATAGGCTAAATGGCCGAGACAGATGTGATGCAGAGAAAGAGGTGGGATTTCCTCGAGGCTTGGTAAAAAGATCTCACCATGAATTATTAAAGTAGACGTTATGTTGACCTCTCTGTTGGTCTTGAGGTTGATTGCCCTGCACTGATAGCCCGTGGTGTGACTTTTTGAGACATTTTTCAGTCTGAGTGACAAGGCGACGGAATAAGGATCGACCCGCTGTGTGAAGCTGTCATCGTAGACCAGCCGATTCTGTGGATCATACCAGCTCAGGCGGTTATAGAGAAACCGTGTACCTCGGCAAGTCAGGGTGACATCATCTCTCTCAATGGCAGTCATGGGCTGAACTTCCAAAAGCTGGGCTTGATCTGGCAGACAAGATTTTCGGTTTAAATAGGATCAGTCAGTACTGAGAAAGTTAAAACTGCTGTTTTGCTTTTTATTTTACAGTGACAGATTTAGTAACAATTTGATT
The DNA here is from genome assembly GCA_037576975.1 of Alestes dentex. NCBI lineage: Eukaryota > Metazoa > Chordata > Actinopteri > Characiformes > Alestidae > Alestes > Alestes dentex. The sequence continues at coordinate 1,562,400 of JBBIGA010000032.1, read as the reverse complement.
TGCATTCTGTATTGACAGGTATGAGTCTAAATTTACAACATTTTGTTGTTTAGAGATACAGAAACCCAGATAAAATACAAAGAATTTGTTTACTTTACTTTTTACATCATTTGTCAGATGGTTTTATCCAAAGCAACTTACAAGTTCTTCACAGGAATGTAATATTGACTGAAAGTTTAACTATGAGTTAAGGTTAATCTTTCCTCTGAATTTTAGAGTGCTTAAAAGAAATGGCAGTATCATTACTAGCCTCTTAATAACCTAAAATTATTAGAGAGGATCTCACAGTGCTTGCTAACAGAATGAGTCCTACGCTTACACATGCCAAAGAGCACACCACAGAGCCAGGAATGTCAAATTTGCAGTTATTTCCTGTTTCATCACTACTAATTGGAAGCATGTTGCTGGTGGATGGCGGCGGTGATGGCCGACCTGAAGCTGCTACAATAGGAAGCAGGCTGAGACTGGGCCTCAGGGGAGCTGGAACACACTTGTTTATTCGCAGCGCTGGAGAGCGCCTTGCATTCCGTAAGAGAAGACAGCTGTTATTACAATTCAGTTTCTCTCACCAGCATTCCTGCACTCAGAGACATCCCCACCTCTACAGTAGAACAGCACACTCCCAAAGCCATCATATTTTCTCCTCAGGTCCCCTGTAAACTGCAACATCACCTAACTGCTTGCCCAATGTTTATTTAGACTCTTTAAAGGAATCGCTCATCTGAAAACATGACTACATTGTGCTGCAACATTATTTTTATGTGCTGCTCATTCGACATCAGCATTTCTGACCAATCCCATCTTTTATCTTGTTAATCCACATCCTTATTATTCATTAACCACACAAAAACAATGACTATTAGGATATCAGGCCAAGAAATGGAAGTCTGCAGTCACAAATAGGTCTGGGAATATTAATTTTAATTTTCCTGCATCGTTTCAATCTAGTGCGGAGTGGCAGAGCTAGCTGACTCTCAATTACATAACACATTAGATGTTTTTGGAGGGGTTCTGGAACATTTGAACCTAGCCAGAAGCGTATAAAAGTGATTCACCTTGAAGCCAGACCATTGGGAGCAGAGATAGAAATTGCTTTGCCAAAAGCACAGTGCCCTCACAGTTTAGACACTTCACAAAACACCATATGGCAGCAGTCTGGTCAGGTCTACCATGGTTCACAATGACATGTTTGACACATTCTTGGGTGTGTTAAACAACTCATTGCATATGTGTAGGTCATATAAACCACATGACCACACGTTACAGTATGCCTGGCCATGCACTTAAAAATTAGCAGAGCCTCCTTTAAATGACACCTGTGCCTGCTGGAAATAAGTGTTTATTGATGTTAGAATCCCTCATTACACTTGACTCACTTACCATTCACGTAGAAGGTGATGTTAATGGTCTGTACCCCCAACTCATTGCTGGCTTTGCAGAAGTAGACTCCTGACACATTAGCTGTCACTACCAGGGTGTTTATAGTCTGTGTGAATAGACCAAATAAGTTTGGAATTTCATTTCAGTACACAACCTGAATACATTTGACATTTTTGCAGGGAAATTCATTTTGGGATTGTTTGAGGGATTTTTCCACCAACTAGGTATTCTGCTAGCACACAATGTTACCAACACTGGGAGAGCAGAGGCTATCATGTACTCCCCTCAAGTCACAGAAAATACCACAGCATCTTTTTAAACTGCTGCTACTGCAATATTATTTGACACCGCAATGAGCTTGGAGGAGAAAGCTAGCAGCCTGTTTTGCTATGTTAGCCAACAAATGCCCACCCTGGTATTTCTAAAGACAAAATATCTCCTGCATATAGAAATAAAAGATTCTGAAGGTGCAGTAAGTGTTACATCAGGTAAATCCTCAAACAACGTGCAGCTCATAATTTCGTCTTTAATAGGTGGGTCATAGGTCTCATTTGAACCTGGCTTTTTCCCACTTGCCAGGGTTCATATTAATACGCTGATATGTATGCACAGCATAGAATGACTGCCTGGGTTATACAGCGTCCTCCACGATTACTGGCACTCCTGATAAAGAAGCCTTAAACTAAATTCATTTTATGTGAATAATATAACATAATATAACACAATGAAAAAAGGAAAAAAAATCCTTTTTAATTCATATTTATTCAGTGGGGAAAAAATTCCACATTAACAAATTACACAATTATTGACACCCCTGCTGTTAATACTTTGTACAACTTCCTTTTGCCAACAGGACAGCATTTTATCTTCTCCTATAAGATTTTGCAAGGTTGCAGAATACAGAGAGAGGGATCCTTGACCATTCCTCTTTGCACAATCCCTCTAGATAGTACAGAGTCCTGGGTCCTCTCTTATGCACTCTCCTCTTCAGCTCACCCCACAATTTTTCTGCGTGATTTAGGTCTGGAGACTGAGATGGCCATGGAAGAAGGCAGATTTTGTGTCTGGTGAACCATTTCTGTGTTGATTTGGCCATATGTTTTGAATCATTATCCTGCTGAAAGACCCAGTGACAACGCATTTTCAGTTTTCTGGCAGAAGCCATCCGATTTTTATTTTAACTGTCCAGGCATTTAAAAAAGTTCATGATGAAATGCACTCTAACAAGGTTCCCAGGGCCACTGAAAGAGAAACATGCCCACAGTATCACGGATCCTCCACCATACTTAACAGTGGACATGAGGTACTTTTCCACATATTCATCCCTTGGGCTTCTGTGTCATCTTATGTTTATATCCCAGAAACACATGAAGTCATAGATTACCAATTAAATAATTACTAATGGTTAAAAAATCTTAATTATTATTCAGTGTGAAAATATGCTAGTGCAATAAAAAAATAGTTTAAGGCTTTATCAGGAGTTCCAATAATTGTGGAGGGTGCTGCAACATTTCCTTTTACAATGCCACCATTGATCTCGTCACAGTTTAAGTGGAACCTATTTAGGAGCCATAGTAGACATAATAGTAAGGCCGATGTCTGGCCAGGCACCAGATGTGAGAATTTTGTTCCAAATTAAACCTGTTTTCAGAACACGCGGCCATCAAAGGTACGACTGCTGTCTGACCGTCACACCCTGTTTTTCATTGTAGACATCCTGCCATTCCCAGAATATTGTGTTTAAGACCCGTTACATTTGACATCCAGGAAAAATGGCCTCTGGCTAGAAACAAGCGTACTTTCCAGATTTCCAATTTTTTGTCAGGCGGTTCCCCAAGCTCAAGGAATGGAACACTTAGATTCAAGGCCTAAGAGCTGAGGATTTCTGAAGCATTAATTCTGCACCAGAAGATCATAAAAAGGTCCAAGATAGCTTACAGTAATCTGTATGGAACAAACATGCTGTTTTGAGTGATCCCTATAGGATTCTATCTGCCTTTCTAGTTTCATGATCATTACAGGTTTAAGATAAGACAAGATAAGATAAGATAAACATTTATTAGTTCCACAAGTGGGAAATTTGTACTGTCATGGCAGAAAGTGGACAGCACAAGAGCAGCAAAACTGAAAAACATAAAGAAACTATACCATCAGTACAGTATATTACAGTACAAAAAGTACACTATACAAACACTACACACTATTCACTATACAAACACTACACACTTTTCACTATACAAACACTATACACTATACGAATAAAACACAATTATTTGGTACTGCATGGCCCCTACCACTAAATACGGCGCAATTAAGTCCTTGTAAGGCAACCTGGCCAGGCATTTTAACTGTCTCCTGCCAAGTGTCTCTCTCTCTCTCTCTCTTTCTCTCTCTCTCTGTCTCTCTCTCTCTCTCTCTCTCTCTCTCTCTTTTCTCTGCTGCTCCCGGCCATGGTCTGAAGTAGACAGTAGACTAGGCAAATTTTGCTTAAAGGTTTCATTAAGCTCTGGTTTGACTAAACAGCCCTGAGTGAACAATAGATCAAATATACAGAAACACTACATATAATACTGTGCAACTATAACATTAGAATAAACACACATAATTAGAATTTACTCAAACGACATATTTTTTTTGCCAAAACATTGCACATTGTTCACTTAATTTTAAGAACAACCTTACGAGGACAATCTTGAAACTTTTTTTAGGGATTCAAAAACTGGTTCATCTTTGGCATCACTCAAAAAATGGGCTTTTACACCTTTCTTTATCCTAGTGTCAGCATCAGAATTAATTGATCCCAGAGGAAACTGCTTATGTAAAGACTGTACAGACACAGGGACAAGTACAATATAAAATATAAAGTCTAAATAAAATACTCTGTAGCCTCTAGCAGAGGTTTGGAACGACAAGGAGATGTCTGCCCACTGATGGGCCAGGTACAGAGGAACTAAACTTGCAAAACAATTCGCTTCATTAAGTGTAGGGAAAATGGTTTGGGTAACAAGGTCCCCAGGGACATTTTTCCTTTCCTCCACAGTTGGTATATTGGCAATACAAGTAAAGGACCAATCAACCCATAATGGGAAATAGTGGCAGACATAGCACCATATTAACTACAGTGTGATGTATTTGAATGCGCTCTGAGCTGGTAAGGTCAAATAATTAAAAAAAAAGGACTTGGTAAGCTTGATGGTTTTCAACCCCAAAATTTGTGTGTCTTGGTTGAATATAACATGTTGCAGCAAAGTATCTCCCAGACTGTGATAAACTGTAATGTTATTCAGGGCCCCATTCAAAGTAAAACTGCTAACATACACTGACAGTGCCTGGACAGCTTTGTTTTAGACCGTCTGTTTATGAGGACAGTTGGATGAGAAACTTCATGCAGAAGGGCTGATATGTCTGAAAAAAACAGGCTATCATCTGCTACAGGAGAGTTAAATAAGCTGTGGCTATTAGATCAATGTGTATCGAAGCGCACGCATACAGACACAAACAAAATAAACTTTGTAAAAATAAACTGTGGTCAAAAGACACATGTACATAGAGTGTAAGAGCAACATTATGTCCCAAGCAAATAAAAAAAAAAAAAAAACACTAAAATTGAGGGGGGGCTGTATTTCTGTGTTCCATAGGACTATGTAGTATGGTACATCTGATTTAAATTTGCTCCCCTCTTTTGCTCTGAATTTATTTCCCTTCTACAAGTACACATTTCAAGTCAAAATCAGTCACAGCCACGTTCTGTTAAATTGAAGAAAAATAAACGAATCATTATCAGTCCAAATAATAAGGAATTAAACAAATATGCTGTTTCACTGTTTCCACTCATAAAGGGAACTGTGAGTTTATGTAGATTTATCATGCTTTTTTAAACAAGACCCCAGACATTTGTTTGGAAAAATAAGTGACAGTTGTGCGCACACTGAAATCAATGTAGTTTACCCACCTTGTTTTTGCCTTTTAACACCTCATACCTGGTGGAAACTTCATTAACAAAATTAGATGGACCAATGGAGATTTGGTTCATGTTGTCGTAGACAGTGATTGGTTGCATGTAGTGTCTACACCTAAAAAAGATTGTCAAGAAACTGGTCATTCTTTAGCAAGGCTGAAATTGTTGGCCTATTCAGGCCTTCATCTACATGTCATATGCATATCATGTGCAATGTCATATGCAAAATCAGTTTGAAATCTACTTTATTCTGACAGATTTCTGGCTTCTTGTTTTCTGGCTTAGCTACACAAACCCACAACCTCTAAGAACAGGAGCTCCAAAGAGGGTATTTTTGCCTTTGAATATCATGGCAGGACACACATGAGGAAATACCAGGGCATGCAGCCATGGAGTTTCAGACAGGGTATTTTCTCTGTGTTTTCTTTGAGGAGCAGTTATAAAGTGTTTTTTTGCTTTACAAACAACTGGAAGAAAGTGACAATTCAGCTCTTTAAAGTGTGATGCTACTCAAGACTGTCTGCCTTTTGGCATAGACACTAAGCTTTCAAGGGCACTAAGATAAATCTCACTGTTTTGTTTTCGTTATGCCTCACTGTGTATAAGTGTAGCGTGAGCTGCCAGCTTTGGTCCTTGGGGTCTGAGGGACAACAAATGGCTACTCGGCATCCTTCTGAGGAGAGCAACAATTGGATTAATGAGAGTAGAGGCCAGAGAGGAAGCGGCAGCGTGACAGGAAGGGCTGAGTCATGCGTCACCAACGAAGGAAACACTCCTGCTCTCTGGCTGCAAGAGATAAGGCTGATCTCCAGACCTCCCTGGTCAGTGAGGCACAACAGATAACTTCTAACTCACTTGACTGCAAGAGACCTGGGAAAGTCTCTCACCAGCATGGGAGCAGTCACCTCCATTCATCGTCTGTACATTAACATTGTAATCACAGAATCAAACAGTCATATCTTCAGCACCCCTTAAACATTACATATATTTGCAGTGCACTGTGGACACCAGTCGATTTTGCTGAGATGGGACATTTATTATATTTTTGCAGTGCAAAAAGGAGTGTTTTTGCTATTTCTCTTCAACCGTGGCAATTAATTTGACAGATGTGCCCCCCTCATTAGCTGCTGAAAAGCAGGCCTTCCCAACAGCTACATTTATGTGCTATTGTTTCCACTGCCATAACAGATTATCATTTAAACTGAAGAAAAAGGGGTCCTTTGGCATGGCTGCCCCTCTATTTCTGTCACAATTTTGGCAAACGGTGTCCCTTGACCAATAATTATTGTAATTATAAGGAGTCCTTGTCAAAGCACGCTGCCTGCAGTGCAAGATAATTTAGGCTTTTATTGTGTGCTTTCCAAAAATTGTTTGCATTACAGTTTACTGCTTAGATAACCCAGGGGAACTTGTCTATTGTTTGACTGATTTTACAGATTTACAGCTCTTTTGCAGACCGTGGCTAGCTTGGATGCACTGTGAGACATATATCCTCTCGACAGAGCTAATAGCTCCAGACTAAAGAAAGTTCTCTGGGTACAGTCTCGGTTTAGTAAGAGTAGATGTCAAAGATGTCCAGTTCGTTGGAAGAGAGGGATTCTAAGCCATCATGGTCCCTATGGGCTAAAAGTTTTCTGCCATTCTCATCATTCAGGGACAAGAGAGGGGTACTTGGTCATTCTGATCAATCAGAACTTGTACTGATAGTCCAGCTTGACAAAAAAAAAACAAGATATCCCAGAGGAAAACCATAAAATAAAGTAAGCAATGTAAGATGTTAAATTAAAATGGCCTTATAAGGAACAACAGACAGTTGTGAATATATCTATCAATGACTACATTTCCAAGAAAATAGGACAGTTTGAAAAAACAAAAAAAAAATCAACAAAAAAGGCTCTAACTAAATTATATCATTAAGAACAATAGAGGAAAACATTCTAGATAACCAATTTCATGGCAACAGAAAAACAATTATTAGAAGGATTGTTAAATCTGAAATATGTTCAGTATGTTGAATGTTGTATTATCTATCACTTGTATTTATTGTATTGTAATGTTGCACTGTCTAATTTCAAAATGTACTAAGTATGCATTGCATTGCAATATTGTCTGTTATTAGTTGTCTGTAGTCTGCATTCAAGAAAGAATTTCATTGTATGTTGTACACTGTACTTTGTAAACATGACAATAAAACTTAGAATATTGAATCTTGGAGGCCAGTACTAAGCTGTAAAGGTACTCACTCAGTGAGATTGGGGTTGGGCTCACACGGTGACCATAACCAAGTGATGTTTGGCATTGGGTATCCGTAGGCAGTACACGTGAGCTGGTGTTTCTGACCATGCCTGTAGATATGAGGGCCTATATCGCCCACTTCCTCCTCAGAGATGCCTGGCTTCCCTATGAAAACATGCAGAAACATCACAGTGCTTTAGTTAAAGAATGTATCCCATTACATTAGCATTGCATTATATATACTCCTACACTAAGAATAAGAGTGAAACGGTCATTAGAAGGAGATTGTTTACAGTCAATGAATAATCATCACTTTACTACACAAAACAAAGCACATTCCTTCCCAACGTCCTTTGGAAAATAGCATGCTAGAGGAATTAGGTCTTCATGGAAGTTGTTTATTGTAATGCCTAATTGTTACCAGGGATCACTGAATTCTGTTTCTACTGTTTGTGACTTCAGATTGTTTGGGGACTTCAATGTTGTTTGTCAAGATGGACAATGGACCAGTGTAATCATTTTTATATGCAACAAAAAAAATGTCCTTATCCTTCCTTGAAAGTATGAGGGCGTGGAATATTTGAGGACACGTTTTTCTTTTCTCACACTTGCTAGAACCTGTCACTATACTGACTTGAATATTCACAGGACTCCAAACTGGTTTATGTCTCTGTATACACCACTGTGCTCATTTAAGAGTCTGATGAACGTTTTTGCTTAAAATGTCATATCACAGTGGTAAGAATAACATCATTTTGATACTGGGAAGTTATCAGGGTGCACAGAACAGATCCTAAGACACTACACTTCATTTGCAAGCTAAAATGCTCAGTTTGGCCAATACGTCAATAATTGCTAAACTATGTCCAGTGGAGACTCAGTGGCTGAGTGCAGAATGCACGTAGTGGAAACCCACTTATCCCTGAAGCTCCTTCAAAGGCCACTAATCAAAGTCATCTGCACTCGCTATGTCAGTTTCACTCCTAGCAGCTACCTGCAGTTGAGCCCAAGGGGCAGGACAGATCTGCTAATAATTAGAAATAAGACAAACCAACAGTTTCATTGTATCTTGTTGTGTTAACTTAATCATGCATACCTTTGACCAAGAGAGTGTAGGTGAGATTTCTTTGAAGACCGTTCTCCTGGTTTGAGAGCACAATAGTGAAGACCCCAGCATCCCTTGGCTTTACCTTGTGAATGGTGAGGTTATAGCCCACTGTCTCATAGCATAAGGAGTCTGTGATGGGGTTGCCATCCTTGTACCTAGAAAAGTTTACCCAAATCACGTCTTGACTTCACTCAGCCACTCACGTATGTGCAGTGTATGTGTAATCATATGGGAAAAATCAAATAATGTTTACAGTCTTCAAATGTGTTATTTGTCCTGAAATAATTGTATGACCTTACCAGACAATTTTGTCTGGTGGAGGCAGTGCATTGACCCGGGGCACAAGCTCCAATCTTCTGCCTTCTACAACACTAAAGACCTCCTTACGATGACCTCTGGTCACATTAAGGAATGGATGTTCTAAAAGGAGTCAAAAATAAATCATAGTCCCTACTGGTCTCCTAAAATGTAATGACAAAAAGAAACAGTGCATCATCTGCCCTTTTCATACTCACCATACACAGCAACCTTAACTGTGACAGACACAACAGATTTTCCAAGAGTTGCTTTGCACCTGTAGGTCCCTTTGTCTTCCATGGTAACATTAGGTATGAACAGTGCACTGGTCATTCCAGTAATTTTAGCAGGGCCTTCCCTTGTCTTCAGGGTTTTATGAGGGCGACTGATCTGGTGTATGTAAAAACAACTCAGTTTCTTCATTGCAATTTCTTCATTTCTTGAACAGAACAATAAATGATGAGGTTTGGCTAATCCTAAAAACTTACAGAGTTCCTCTGGAATTCCCAGTCGAACGTAATCCTGCCATTATATGTGGTATCCCCTGAGCAATTGAGGACCAGGGTGTCTCCAACCACAACTCTGGGCTTCTCTGTAGTTATGTGCACATTCTCCAGAACATTCGCTAGACACAGAAGAGTGTAAAGTACCATTTCAACATGCAGGCCTTAACAATATTAGGAAAAATTAAATAATTTGTCATTAACACAAAATGTGCTCAAAAGGAAACAAAATAAACTCTACTACAAACTCAAACTAAACTGAACAAATTATGTCAACAATGTCCAGGATTAATTTCAAGAGAGAATTAAGGTAGTAGCAGATTCTGTCGAGGGCTACACAATATAGACAACATGTGATACTGAAATTACAGTGAAAGTGAAGAGAAGCGAGTATTCTGCCTACTGTCATCATACAGTTCTATTCGAGTGACTGCTGGTGAACTTGTTCAAAGATTCTGTATTACACACACACACATATATATATATATATAAAATTGCATTGAAAACACTCACTGCGGCCCACTGTAATGTAGGTTGATTGGACTTCCATGTCGTCAACACTTGTTGCACATTCAAACATGGAGTACCACTCATCTGCTGTTGGAATCTGGAAACCCACTTTTGGGTCCCATAGGACCTTTTCTCTTGCTGTGTTTGACATTGGGGGGGTCTAAAAGAGAGTCTTCCATTAGTTAATATTTCTTGTATGTGTCTGTAGTTTTTGTCTGTGAGTGCCAGAATCTTCCATTAAAAAAAGAATGAATTATGGCATGACTGCAGCTAATTCTTTATACTGTAACAAACAAAAACAGAATGTAGACGTGTTTGATTATATCCAACTCTCCTATATAATTTCATTTATTTTTATTTGTTCCATGACCCTAAAACAATGTTAGAAAAAGGTGTAAGGAAGGAAGTATGCAAGATGACTGAAGCAGATGTTCCAGTAGCAGGAAGGTCGCACAAATGTCTGCGCCATCTGAATGAGAAATGTTTATCAATGGCAAGGTACTGTGAAGCACAGCAGTAGAGATCATTGTCATGTGTAGTGCAAAGCATGCCAACAGCACCCGGTTGCTATTCCCAAATCCCTTCACTGGAATATGCACTTAATGACCTCTTTTTGGCTCTGTTGTTTTTTCCTACCTGTATTTCCTATGTTTTATGCATCAAACAGTGGGTCGTATTTATAGCTGACAGTTTCTATTCTGGGTTGGGGTGGAGTCTATGACCACCTTCCTGTTCTTACAGGACACAGACAGGATGACTCCGTGGCCCACACTGAGCTTCCCCAGGCCTCTGCCACTGTCCCTGTCCACATCCGCATGCTTGGGTTTTAAGGGTGTGAGAACCTGAGAGATGCCCATGGTCCCATGCACTCGTCAAACACACCCTCAGCTATCTTTGAAATTAACAAATCTACTTCTGAAACTAGTCATAACCACACGAGTGTATCACTTTTCTCTGCTCAGAGTGGCCAAGTACTGCAAATCAGGAAATGCTAAAACCCTCTTAAATCATTGCCTGATAGAGGAAGTCTTAAGATTGAAAAAAGCAATGTAAAAGAAGACTTTTATACCATTAAAGTGACATTAACAAACACCACAGTGCACAAAATACTTACTGTTTTTAAAGTGACATTTTGACTAGGAGATGTTGTTCTGCAAGGGACCAACAGCATTTTATCATCTCTATACACAAACAACAGTTTTGTAGAGGGGCTCTCGACAAATGGATGGTTATGATCTGTGGACAGATTAAACACTTTAATGTAAAAGTACTTGCAAAAGCACAAAAGCACCAGAAATCGTGTGATTTTATTTTCTCAACTACACCATTATCATTGTTTTAAAGATGTGGCTATTGTCAGTTCCAAAGCAAGCATTCTTTGATGACTCTTTTAATGACTCACTACAAGGGTGTGTACAGGATTCTTTCTTTAAACCAAAAACCCAACAAAGATTTAAGACAACAACCGTGCTTCCTATACACAAGTTATAAAATATCCCTAAATGAGATTGGATTATTCCCCCAACAGCACATTAAGTCATATAGTGAGCTGTGTGTAGAAACCAATCACAGATCGGGCCTGGGATGCATGGTTATTTTTGAGAGACCTCCCCAAGGGTTCATTAGTCACTTCTATAGTCAATATACATGAATTCACACAAAATATATTTTGCACATTGTCTTGCATTGCATATTTTCTACAGTTGCTGGTCAAGCCTATTGTCATCATTTCTTAGGATTGCCTTGCACTTGCAAAAAGGCTGAGGTCACACACTGACCGTAAAGATTAGAGGGCGTAACTTTTCATGTGACATTTTGGGAAGTCTCTGCTGCTAATCCAGTAATACATCAAGTGCTGAGGCATGGAGGGATTGGAAAAACAGAAGGCTAAGCAGGAAATAATAGCCAACGAACAAGGTTTCCAATGCAACCATTCTCTGCTTTCGTCTCCCAGAACCCCAGCCCTGAACGAATGCCCTTTTGCTGCCCTTTTGTCTCTCTTTCTACAGACAGCTGAGCTTTGTCCATCTGACCTGGTATATTAAATCCCTTCTCTGCGTGTAATCATAGATGCGTAATTACTAACTGGCCCCACTGCTAGGTTGGCTGATTTATGGCTTTGTTGGAGCCTCAGAGAAGTGCGCTATGGAGCTGCTCATTAAGTCCCAATCTCTTTTCTCCAAAGGCTTGGAGTTCTTCCAGGTCCTGTATCACACAGAGGGACATCAGGTTTCTCACTGACCGTGTCTCTGCCCTGGTAATTAACAGGATCTAAAGTGGAGTTGGTATTCTTGGCCTTGTGAGTGTGCTGCAATTTTTGCCCCATTTATAGAGGTATTTCTTCTACAAAGAGATTTGCTGGTCCAAATAGCAAATAAGAAACACCATGAAATGGACAAACAGTTGCATAAACATCTGGAGGAAACAGAAGCCTTATCTGGGTATATAAATAAAAACAATCACTTGTTTTATCCCAGACAAATTCTTATCACTTATCACATTTGCTGTTTCTCACAGCTCTCTGTAGGCTGCAAACATGTAACTAGCAGCATTAAAAGTGGAGTGCCAGAGGAAGTGAACTATTACTAGTTTCTTCCCAGAGAAATGAAAATATTATCCACTTAGATCCTCTTAGAAGGGGTGGCTAAAATATAATCTTATTTGCATTATTTTTATATTCCACAATGTCATTTTACACGCATAAGCCATTTTGCCTGAGGCCACTTAGAACATCTTGTTTTACCTGATTTACAAGAGCTGAGATATGTTTGTACTGGTGTGTTTTTTGTAGTGCTGGGCATGTTAATGCGTTATTATTATTAACACATTATTAACACATTATTTAATTAAAGCCGACAATTATTTTATTGTGCGTTAACGCAGTTTTTTAAATTACTCTTGTTTTGAAAGTTAGGTTTTCTGTGCTCAACAACTTCACCTCACTTTAACAGGGACACTTTCTACTCAACATACAGACTGTTTCTGCTGCTCCCTGATGAAAGAAAAATGCTTCTGCTGGTCCTTGTTCAGAACAAAAAAAAGAAAACAGATTTATAAATATAAATCTTGCTGTTGCTCAGAAGGTGCCTGATATACTGTTCTGATTGTGGCTCGCAACCATGAGGGCCGGTGTTCTGACGATTTATGCTGCCTTGTCGAAAAATGCTACCGTAGCGCAAATCAACAGCAGAGTCTATCGATTCACACTACCCTGCCGAAAATGCTCCCTTTAAGCGCCCTTTGATCAGAGAAAACTATATTTTATACAAAATGTTGATTTATAACCAGTGTATCAATTCATGCTGCTTATTTAGTTTATAAAACTGATAATGATGAGAAATAGGCAAATAATATGCTCTGCGTCTCGACTGTTTTTCCGGGGGATTATAATGGCTATAAATCTATAATGGTTCCAGCGCCCATGCTCTGGACTCTGAGGGTACCTTGTTTTTCTATAACAAACTAGATAAAACCTGAATGCCCCGCAGTGGCAAATAGCTTTGATTTTATATTTGATTTGATTACATTAATGCAGCTGTATAAATGTGTTAAAGGGAACACCGCTGTTAAAACATGTTTGCAAACCAAATGTAATTGTACTTTTGTTCATATAGCATTACTTTTAAAATAAAAGTGCACAATACTCTACTTTTGAATTCATTATTGAATTTTGCGTATAGCAATGTGATTCATTGCGATTAATCGCAGAAAATCATGCGATTAATCGCAATTTTTAAAAAAAATTAATCGTTGGCCAGCATTCATTTTTTTCATAAGACCATGAATGTTTGACATCCTTACAAAGAGCGTTCAACCAGCTCAGCTCAACAGCCATATATGATAGGTGTAGTAAATGTGGGTGAATGGGTTAAATGCAGAGGGTAAATTTCACACTTTACACTTTATACAACTTTCCACCAGACACAAACCTACATTATTGTGATAAAATGCATCAGAATATTCTATTCTGAGAACATAACAGATATCGTATTTCTAGAACACTGAACAACCACAATGATCACAAAAAACAGCAGAACTGTTTAGCAAGGGTATTCCAAGGAAAACAAAATATCAAACATATTTTGTATTGATAAAATGTCAAATAGTTATAATTCTTTATTTTTGTGCCCAACCTACATATGAAAAGCAGTTTAGTATGGTAAATTAATTTAGTTATCTGGTGCACCATGAAAGACTTACCTCTGACAAACACATATGTGGAGCTCCCATTTCCTCTGGAATTGCGATAGCTGCAAGTGTAGAGGCCAGTGTCATTGTGCCTGAGGTTCTTTAACACCAGCGTACTACAGTACCCCTTCTCCTTTGCAGAGAGTGTCTTCTCACAACTCTCAATTTGCACATCTTCAGAGGTAAGGTTCCTACTGGCTAGCTTCCACTGAACACGGGCGGACCCTCTAATAAAGATGGTGGAAAGTTAATATTAAGAATAATTCAGTCCTGTGCAAAAGTCTTAGGTCATCCAGGAAAATGATAGAACATACTGGATGGAGGATTATACTTGGAAGACCTACAAACGTATTCAAAGATGTTTCATTAAACCATATGACAAATGCTACCAAGCCTGTCTTATAACAACAATTCAGTTCTTTATTGTATTTTTGAGGTAAGTGTTTCTCAAATAAATTACTATTAAACAGTGATAGGCAAGTTCAAATAATTATTTGTTTCTTAGGTATACATGGAGTAAGCATATATGCATGGAGTAACAGTTCTGCTCTACTCATTTGTTATGAAGTACCATACCACTGAACCTGCTGGAATGCCAATGTTTTCCCATACATATTCCCAAGATATTTAATGATCTTTGTTTTGAAGTGTTTGAAAGCTGCTCTTTTAATCTCATGTCATCTGTTAAGTTCGACTTTCACATGGGAACTCAGCATTTTTGGATAATGTGTTCAAATAACACACATTTCATAAAAGATCCCATTAAACAAATCCCTTAGGATCATCAAACATGTCTGACATACCAGTGGTTTTGCATCTGAACTCAGAGGGTCAAGCAACTTTAGACCCTCATCATGGACCAGACAGAGAAGCCGTATCAAGAGCGGCATTTATTACACATTGCCTTGTAGGGAAGTGTCGCATCAAAACACGTCCATGGGGATTAGCATTCCTAGCATGATTGCAGTGTGATGCAGTTCTCCACGAAAAATTCTACAAATGTGTATGTTTCAAGCAGTTTGTGCACACACATGCAGAAGACTGAATGAATACAGAAGAAATGAATGAATAAAATGGGATTTTACTGGTTTCTGGTGTGACTGATTGCGCACTCCATTAGATGGAATTACCAATGATATCTGTTTTAAAAATCCAGGAGGAGATTTATCATTTTGAAATGTATTTGCCAATTTAAGACATTTAAGAGTTTTAAGGGGAACCTGAGAAGCCTGAGAAGGATGAGTATATGGATTCTTTTCAACCATTGTTTATCTCCTTATGAAGGCTTGATTATGCATCGTCTCACAAGCAGTGCGCAGGACAAGACTGATCTATTTGAATGCCCAGTGCTACACGACTGATGAACTGAACAAGTAAAAGAAGAACTGCCTGAAAACGTTACACATGTTACACACTGGGTGTTTTTATTAGGTGACAAATTATATCAGTCTCATATCTCCAGTGCAAGACTAAAGAAGCATATTTCACAAACCAAGTAGTAACAAAATATGTATAAGTCAGATATTTTTTTGCAAGATAAAAGGGAAAAGCTTCCACAATAGAAAGGAACAATAAAAGTAAAAGCTTCTGTTTTGGTGTTTAGAGGCTGGGCATCCTTGGAAATGACTGTGGGCTCTGAGGCAAAATTCCAGGGTCCATTGTGTGTGAGTGAGTGTGTGTGTGTGTGTGTGCACATGTGTGTATATGTGTGTGTGTGTGTGTGTGTGTGTGTGTACTGTAATAGTAGCAGTGGAAGTAGCATTTGTAGTTTTGCAGGAAGTGTGGAGGAGAATACAGTACCTGCAGATGAGCCTGAGTGACCCATTAACATGAGACAGGTGTGTGTCTCCACCAGGATGCAGCTGTGGAACATGCTCCAGAACTCCTACAGGAAACACAAACACAGAACAGGCTTTAAGTAATAGAATGCCACTCAACATATGACCAGCCATGCTGATAAAGCAGAAGAGCAAGGGAGCTTAAACGCAAGATAAAGGTGAACAGAACATATTTAATCGAAATAATAATATGCAGAGTTTCAGTTTTGAAATGTTAGAAGCCATTATAAAACACTTGACGTTAAATTGTCTGCAATTTAACTTTGTATTCATGTTAAGTTACTAAAGTTAATAAAAACTATTATGCTGAATCGTTAACCATTATGTTGCTATCCAATGTATAAATAAACAGTAATTGTGCTTTAAAATGTGGAGAAGTGTGTATACATTTTCACTTAGAAAAGCAACAAAATATGTAAGTTTACCATACTTAATTGGACTCAAAGTTCTGCATATGTGAAAACTTTTTTTTTGTAACATAGCAACTACTACACGTCTTTGTAATGGTCAATAGTCAAATGTAATGGTTTCCATTACCAGGCCCAAATGGAGTTAAAAGGAAATTTAGAGCTGTTGGAGGGCCCTGCACTTTTGAAAATCACCAGAAGTTGAGACGGTTTCACATGGAGCTGTCCAAAACGTGTCTGTTTTTTGAGTGCTCCTGTGTGGTTCTGCTCTGATTCAGAGTTACGTAAGTGCACTTTCGCTCCCATGCTGAGCAAGAGGATCTGGCCCAGTAGAGTCCAGTCTGGTCAGTTCAGGCCTGCTTCAGGATGCCAGTCTTGCAGAAACAAGTCTTACCAAGCTCATGCGGGAATGTGTTTTGATTGTAAAGTGACTGTGCAAAGTTTCCTACTCAAATGAATTCATTTATCACTTTCTACCAGACTTAGCATGCTGTTGAACTGACTTTACCTGTACCCAAATGGAAGTAAATTCATGTGGTAAATCATCGGTGTGAGTGCCCTCAGGACTTCAGTTCACACTCAGGTGGAAATTATCAACAGATGGGGCCATTTTGGCATTCTGATCAGAGGCTTAGGGGCTGTTTAAATCCACTTGAGTTCTTTGTAAATGTTCATGCTCAAATTAATCTTGTTTTGGTTTTTATCAAATGAGTCCAAGAGCATGCGCTTGTGTGTGCGTGAGGACGTGTGTGTGTGCGTGAGGTAGGGAGGATGACAAGGGGTGCAGCTGTGTCCTCACTACAGAGAGGTCACCCTTGTCACCACATGTCTGCCCAAAACTGGAGAGAACCAGGCAGACCCAGATGAGCCTGAGCAGTGTCCTCAAGCACTTCCTTCAGATCACTCAGTTGATTCAGCTCTGACTACCATCTTTTTATGTCCATTATGTAACCCCCCGCCTCCTTTTTTTTACACTAATGGAGCCTTTCATTGAGGGCTGACCTTGTGTGGTCTCTGCTGCATGCTATTATTACTTGTGTGGGGAAGGGACTGAAACATTGTTGGATGGAAGAATCACGCTTGGTGTGAGGCCAGTTCAGGCTGCTGATGAGCACAGTGAGTAACACTCAGCATAGGAAGTGCTGGTGGTCTCCCCAATGCCCATGACAGGTGACATTCATATCATAAGTGATTTCCTCCTTTTGATTCTACTCCCCAAACAGCTTGTGTTTGCTAGCTCATGTTGCTGGGCAAAAGGTACTTATTATAATTTTTCATCTTTAAATATTATGGGTGGGTTTAAATGTTATGGGTGGGATGAAGTTCATCCCCTGAAAAAATAGGATAATGTAAAACTGAGAATGGAATTTATTGTTATTTTTGTTTGCAATGTACTTTGAAAGCCATAGACGGCTACAGTGACCTCAACACATATTGCTACAATTTAATAATGGATGAACAAAATATTAAACTAAATGATACTTGTTTCAGCGAAAAACACGTTTAGTACAACATCAAACTGATAGTACTCTTTTAATGGAGAAAAATTACAGCCAGACGAGATCAAAAGAGGAGTTTGAGGGTCAAGTAAAGCAGGTGGACACAGTCTAGAACTGCTTTAAAATCACAACGAAGATATTTTTGACAAGGATATTTTGGATGCTAACCTGCAGGACATCTGTAAAGCAACTGCGCAAATGGCAGAAGTAGATCTTTCATCAGAATGACAATTTAAAACACACCAGCCATGTGAAATGTCTTGTAACGTTCCATTATATATAGATGAACCAACCAACACAAAGAACCAAATACATTTTGAAGTACCTCACAAATGTTAAAATACTTATTGCAGTCCTTGTATTTTCATGTAATCTGTACACCGGTTTTGTTTCTTTTGAAAAACATGTTTGAGATATTGTCACTCTTGGAACTAAACGTTATATCTTCAATTGTTGTTGATAATAAAATATCTGAAAATGTCACACAATTGCAAAAATTTCTTGATTAATGAACTAGTAGATATTGTCCTATATTTCACAGAACACAGATGGATTTAACTTACATTAAAAAATTCAGAGCCTTTTTTCTATCTCTTGTGAAATCATTAAAAAAAAATTCTGACAGCTATGATATATTCCTATCATCACTGTTGGTCCTTTGTATCTCCATTTATCTTTATCTCACATAAATTTAAAATGTCAACTGACATTTACTCTGTCAGGACATTAAGACAATTAGACCAAAAGAAACAACCTAAAATGACTTAAAGTTACATGGTTTGGAGATTAGGCTATTACATGAAAAAAGAGGAAGATAAGGAGCGGAAGAGAGTGCCACTGAGGGTCAGTTGTAAAACTTCTTTTCACAAACTCTAGCACTTGATTCCATCCTTTCTCTTTTGAACTTTACCACAAAAATCAAAATGTAACTCATTCATAATATTCTGCCCTTACACCAGTACTTGCACACACACACACACACACACACACACACACACACACACACACACACACACTGAAATTACTGTGTTTGAGAACATTCCATTGACTTGTGCAGTACTGTATCTCAGCAATACAGTTCAGTAACCCAAAGGCTTACTGCTCTTTTAGTTTTTCTTACAAAAGTTGTGAAATCAGCATGTTTCCTTATGGGGACCAGCAAAATGTGCCCACATCTACAGATTTACCAGATTCCTGTTATGAGAGTATTTGATCTTCACAAAGAAATAAATACACACACACACACACACACACACACACACACACACACACACACACACACACACACACACACCTCTGTTTAATGAGACATAGGAAAGTACAGCTACATGCACTAGCCCCACTGATGCTGCTACTTAATATGAACTCAATCCCAGTATGTTGTATCATCACTGTCGTTTTATATTCCAAGGTTGGTTAAGGGGAACGGATGTTTCTAGAGTTTTTCATGCAAAGTCCACACCTCTCTCAGCTAGACACTGCCCCTTTGCCCAGAACTGTTCCCTCGGCCACAGCTGTGTCTGTCTACCCCTCATCTCAACCACTCTCAGCTAAGATACCACAGTGCTTTCTCTAACTGCTGTCTGAATATCCTCCTGACCTTTCATAATTCCAGAGTTCCCCAAACATAATTAAATAACTAAAATGTTTTTGCTAGATAGGATGTTCGAATTTCAGCCAGATCAGAATTTCATGATCTATGAAGAAAACACAGGGTAAAAAAAGACTCTCTGTTGCCATAGTCTTGTGGTCTGCCTTTATATTTAAACCCTGTGAAGGGCCTTTAAATTTCAGTAAGAGCAGCCCAGACTGTAACTGTAAAGTTGCCATTCAGTAGCTTCAGTGTACAAAATACCTTTTATATGAGTGACAACTGGTGCTATTGGACATGTGCATTCACATGGACAAACGCACTCCCACACACACATTCCCTCTGCCTTGATTCCTCTCTCACAGATGTGGACCCCATGCATATGCTTGTGAGAAACAGTGCTCAGAATCCACAAACTCTCCCAGCTATCGTCACAGCTGGCCTGGTCAGCGGGGGCCTCAACAGAACTTAAAAAGAGCTCTTTCTCATAAAAGCCCATCATCTCTGTCTCTCTTACACCCCCACCTGCCCCTGACTCCTGCCCAGTGTTGACCTCCACAAGCAACTTCGCCCCCTCTCTGACATCTGTGTACTGCATTCCTCCAGAACAGCTCCTGAAAAATGCCAGAAATGGACCTTGCTCTGGTGCTTCAAGGAGCCTTGGCTGTGGTTTCCATTTAAGCCCATTAAAACTACAGGATAAGCATGAAGATATAAGGAACACTGTGGTGGCACTACGTAGGTTGCTGTATTTAGCGAGCTTGGTTGGCCTCCAGTGCCTGTCATTAACTCACAATGACGGGAGCAGAGACGTGCTCAGGTACCCATTCATGACTTCTCAATGAGTGTGGAGTCAAGCAAAGAGCATAAGACTTCACTTGAGCAATTTAAAGTATGCCTTCCACTAGGCCCACAAGAGTCCAGAGAGTCCAGACGGATGGTTGGGTACCCAAAAGAGTACAACTCTCACTAGTAGGTTGGATGGCCCTCACTCTCCCCCCATCACATCTGTTGGCTGATGTAACAGAACTGCAGTTAATGTTCTCCTCCAAGTGCTGAGTGGCCCAATGACTTCGTGTTTGAAAAGATATGATTATGCTTTTTTTATGTCTTGGTTGAAGCTGTATGACTGGGGGAGATAATGGACTTGGATATTCCTTGATAATAATACACTGCAAAGCTATACACAGTAGTAGTAACTCAAAGCCTGTTTTGTGACAAAGTGTTAGAAACATCTAAGCAAGTCTAATTAGGATTACTAAACAACTTAATGTGGTTTGAGGTAAGTGTAACGATTTAAACAAGCAGTTTACATTTGTGCCAACGTCTGATAGCAAACATATTATGCCTGTTCAGTTTCATTCGTGGCAAAGGGAAAGGCATGCCCTTTGCCCAGTAATGAATTAAATGAAATCAACTGAATATATTTAAACAAAGCGCACAGAAAAATATAGCCCCACTTTGACTAGCCAAAAGATTTGGCTAATCCAACAACTATCTCATGGGTCCCCAGTGTAACACTACATTTTTGGAGACAGACTGAGAGTGAGTCAGACATTTGCTTGAGTCAAACTCCGTGGAACTAAACATCAGCAATGTCCTGACAGCATAGATGTGCAATAGAACATTTGTACTGTATAAGTTTAGTCATGTACTGTCTGCCTGTGATGAGGAAATCCCCAGTCACAGCCCTGAAAGTGCTGGGCATAATGTGCGGAATTCCCTGCTCTGGCAGTCGGTACAGGACTCCCTGTGTTTCCCGTCCACTCATAATGAGGTACGCTGTGCCCATAAAGTTGTCTCATAGGAGGGAATCTTATTTTGGTTTTAAAAAAAAAGAAACAATAGAGAGTCATAGTTCCTTTAGCCTTGGTGCTTGATCTTAATTTTGAAAACAAAAGAGTTAAAAATGATGGTGGCTACTCTATGAAATAAAAAAATTAAACAGATGAGCAATGTGCCCACGCACAATGATGAAAACAGTAGTTAACAACAACCCTATTTTGTTTCCTGGCTCTTTCTTTATTGTCTTTCAGAGGGAAGAAAAACTTTCAGGGGACACATAAAAACTCTTCTGATGGCATGCATTTTATTTCCATATAAGACATTTATTCATTTATTTATTTTTATACTTCCTTTCTTTTCACATAATGTGACCTGGCCATGCTTTCTCTTTCAGAATATCATGGTAAATTATCTGTGGATCCAGGTCCTCAGTCTTCAATCTGGACGACAGTACTACAAATTCGTATGATGCCTTTTGAGCTCATGGCTGATTTACAAGCAGAAGGTAAAATCCTGACAAGACTTAGGACCACCGGCTAAAACAGAAGGCTGCTACTGCATCTCCGACTGTGAGGCCCGCCTCTCACATATAGGAGCACTTTCATATTCCTACTTATCTTTCTGCCAAGCTCCAAGGTTATGACAACAGCTAAGGAGCACAGTTTTTTATTAGCTTGCGGATTGGTCTTTGGAGATTAGGGAGCTGTCTCCCCCTAGTTCTCACAAGAATGCATGCAATAAGAACATAGAAAAACATATGGCCAAATTGTGTGGCCACATCAGTCAGGTCTTACTAGTTAGAGAGCTCTTGAGACTGACAAACAATACAGATAGCCTTCATAAGAGGGCTGAAATCCCATAACCTCTGACAATATGCTCTGAAACTCAAGGGGATTTGTGCACAAGTTCAAAAGTCCCAGTCAAGGAGATTCACCCAGAAATTACAATATAACAGTGGATGAGAATGCATTACAGATGTCTCATAAACTAACCCATGTATCAAAGGGGAGGAAGAAGACTATGAGACTGGCATCATCCCCAATAATAAGGGCAGTTACGAGAAGACATGCGCATAAATTATGAAAGGTTTTCACTAGTCCTGGTTCTGTAGCATAAAATCTCAAAGGCTATCAATCTGTCAAGTGCTGGAAAATTGGAAAGCTAAGTAAATGGCCAACATTAACACTGTAGCTAATATTTCACAAAAGTAAAGCTCGCCTCTGGTGTTGGAGGTGACTTCACAGTGAGCAAAAGAGGCAAAGTGTGTGTGTGTGTTTGTGTGTGTGTGTGTGTGTGTGTGCAATCTGCGCTCACACTCCACTCCTCTGCTGAGGGACGATTGTGCTTCGCACTTGGCTGACCCTTACCCACTGTATGCCTCCCAGCCTCCAATAGCTCTGTGTGGATCACCACACACATTTAAAAGGAAAACACTTCAGAAAGGATGCTGGTTCAAGATGTACTGCGCAAGTCTGTAATGTACTTCCAAAATGAAAATGAATTTCACCTTCGGTTATGCAACACAAAATAATAGTAACTTTATAGTGGATGGAAAAAAAACGTTCCTTAACACTACAGTCCTGCTGAATCAGCCATAGGGAAATCTGCTCCTGTATTAAATTATCTACAGCAAATAGCTCATACGAAACAGTGACAGTGCACAGTCACTAACTACCTAACCATGCAGTTTAAGAGCATTTATGATAAAACATTACCATAAAAAACAAGACATACATTTCCACAAACATTGGCCTGAAGAAGCAAAGCACATCTAGCTGGGTGAGAGCAACATCTTCTAAAGGCCACCAGATAATATAATCAGCACTGAATTAATAGAAAATCAATAGTTGTGTTGTAATCCGAATTCAAGCACTATGAGAGTCTGTTTGCCTCTCTCAAGCTAATCATTACAACAGATAAGTTTGTATCTCCTGATTTGAGTGTCAATTCAGTTTTTCAGTATCTCTCTCTCTCTCTCTCTCTTTTTCTCTCTCTTTTGAGGGAATTTGAGTTCATTCATTCTGTAGAGCATTTATGAGGTCAGACACTGATGTTGGATGAGTAGACCTGGTTTGCAATCTCCATTCTCCCAAAGGTGCAGGATGGGGTTGAGGTCAGGGCTTTCTGCAGGCCAATCAAGTTTTTGCACACCAAACTGATACAACCATGTCTTTATGAACCTTGCTTTGTACACTGGGGCACAGTCTAACTGGAATAGTCCCCTCACAAAGTTGGAAGCATATTTTAGTTTAATCATATATGTTGGACCCTCAAAAATGATAAACAATGGTAAAGAATTCCACACCCAGTCATTGTATTAGGCGAAGAGGTTGACATAAGCTGATTGGCTGTACAAGAAGCTCGGGGAAGGAATCTTTACTCAGGTAGCGTGTCACGTTTCCCTGACCTCTGCCGGCCAGAACAATTCCAGGGTGCCTCCTGCCTCTCCGTCCTCTTCCGCCATGTGTCTTTCCCACGCTCAGCATTTGGACAGTGGAGGAAATCTACTTGGAAGCCTTGTAGACAAAGCTTCAACACCAAAAAAAACCCAAAAAAACAGTGGCAGGGTGGTGTGTGTGTGTGCGTGTGTGTGTGTGTGTGTTAGAGGTGGGGGTGGGGGTGTTTCCTCTGTTTGGATCAGAGCAGAGGGTTGCTGTTTATTTGAATGCTAGGAGGAAGACACGTATCTGCAGTGCAGCAGCTATGGCACAATGCACAGCAACATCCACCTTTTATATTCCCTTTTATTTATGAGGCAAGGCAGCCAGGCAGTTAAGCAGCCAAGTATCAACAAAGCACTTTCTCCTCTAAACAGACATTCCCTTCTCAAGATGCAGAGCAACCTTTCACACTGGAAACCAGCACAGTCATCAACTGTAAACAGTTTTAGGATGATTCATATAACCTATATAAAAAGGTGAGTACAACATGCATAGTAGCCCATAGTTTGTCCGTTTAACATTTGCTCGCAAATAATATTTTTACCACTCAAACATCTGCTCATTTCCATATGATTCATTCAAATTTAGTTCCTGATTCTTAGGCTTCATTTTATTGTTCTGTTGGTGAAGGGTGAACAGTGCCTAGCAAATGCTGATAGTTCCGTTACTGTTCTGTAGCAAATAACAGTAGTTAGAAATGCATTTATTTATATGTTTGTTTTGCTTGTTTGTTTATTTAATTATTTGTTTAATTATTTAATTATTCTCTGTATTTTTTTCCTATTGCAATTGCGTTTTAAACGTATTAATAACAATAATAATAATAATAATTATTATTATTATTATTATTATACTTGATAATTGTTTTAGCTTTGGTTATGTGAAGGACAGACGGTCCAGGTACCAGCCTGTGTTCTCCAGTCTGTGCACGCAGGTTTTTTTCCTCATCACCCCTCAGAATGAATGCTCAGTCAGCACTCCAGCGAAGCGACCTAATAGCATTCAAACAGACAAACAGCCGCACAGGTGCTAAAGCAGAGCAAACGAGAAGCCCAGTGCAATCCTGAAAACACTATCTACCAGTTCTTCACTGTAAAAAAAAAGCCTATGTTTTAATGGTAAAGTTTAAGTTTAAACGTAGTTTGAGGTATCAGTCATGTTCTTGAGTTCCACACACACTACAGCTCCACACTGCAGCATCACGGAGTCAGTAGACACTGATAGCCTGATATGAAAGCTACTGCTAGCAAAACCGCACTCGCTCCCAAAAACTGAGCGAACAAAATGAACTCAGGCAAAAAGAAAAGTGAAATTCCGGGAACTTACCACTTGTGAAGCAGTGAAAGAGCACGACCATGAGCGCGGCCGTTTCTCTGGGAGTCATCGCGTCCCCGGTCGCCCTAGGTGCTCCAGCTAACAGTCAGACAGTCTGAGTCGGGCAGGCAGTGACCAAATGCAGCGGTGATACGCTTCAGTGCAGCGGTGCTAAACTCAAGTTACCAGGACGATCGAGGTGTATCCCATGCTGTTCGGACCCCACCTTCAACCCGAGTTTCTATCCCTGTCCGAGGCAGGGTTAGAGTCAGTCCTCCTGGGCAGGTGCGATTGGGATTTTGCTTTTCCTCTAATCAGAATGAGATATATAAAAACGAGGCAAAGTAGTAAGAAACAAAACAGACAAAACAAAGATTCTCTTCTCAAAGACCTCTGCGTGCAGCTCAATGCAAGTGAACGAGTTGTCTAAGGACTGCGGGAGCGAACGAGTACAGCAAATCTCCTCCCGTCCCCATCCTGCTTCAGGGTTTTATGGCGAAGGACGGACGCAACGTCACCGTGCACTCAGTACTTGAATCTGTCAACAGGCCAGTTTAGTACAGTTTGATAGTAAGACGCGTTTTAAGAGATCATCTGGGCGTAAACTCTGATTAACATTTTAAACATTAATTAATGAAAGAGGTGCCTATAACTTTTGTTCTCCTTACTACAGAAGAGGCTAGCTAACAAAAACCTCTGGGCACTGCTGTCTGTTGTCAAATCAAATATGTGTAGGACAAACTTTTGCTGGTTATATTTTCACCTTTGGAAAACAAAGGTGAATATTGTCTATTATATTGTCAATAATCGTCTGGAAGATTTGTCTGTCCTCCAGTGGTGGCATGTTCAAATGCTCAAGTTGATGACCCAAATAAGAGCATGTTTAGCCGAGGTATCCCCATATGCTCCTTGTTTTACTGTTTTCCAGAGGCTCAGAATGAATGTTTTGTGTTTGCCAGGATGCCTTTTGCTGACTGATGTGTCAGTTTACACTAGTGTAAGAGTGTGACAAGGTGTATTGCAGTGCTGCGAAGAATGTGATGTGGACCCTGAGAGCCCATTGAGACAGTAAGACTTTGCTCTGTAAGAAAAAACTTGCTCTGCTGTCAGCTGCTTAGAAGAGCCATTGGCTGCTGATTGGAGGAGGTTAGAGCTAGATTAGGGCCTAATAAGTCAAATAAGCTCAGAGCCCTCATAAAGAATAACTCTAATGGATCAAAATGACTCCTAAACTTTTGTACATGACAAATTGTATTTCATATTCTTTATTTGATTGAATATAGTAATAGTGTTTTATTTGACTGGGCGTGCACAAACTTTTGCATACAGCTGTAACCAGCTAGGGGTTGCACCATGGAAAGATCTCGTCTTAACAACATACCCCACTATTTAGCTTCCATCAGCACCGCACGCTCAGATCTGACCTCGATACTGCAATCCTATGGTGAACATTTCGCTTGACTTTTTGCAGTATGCAAAAGAGCCTTCAACCAGTGACATTGTTTACTACTCCAGGCAAGTGTTATGTGTTTTTATTAATTGAGGTACTCATGTAGTCCAACAAATGTCAAAATCTGTAACTATTAAAGACACTGATTCACCAAGCTGTTCTTAAATAGGTCATATTTCACATATTTCTATTTTTATTTTTTCCTTGACATTTGTGCAGGTCAAGGAAATATAATTTATAATCCATTCTTATATTACCTTTTTCCAAACCTATGTTTGTCCCCATAGAGTTTATACTTTAGCTATTTTACTAAGACAAAAGTGATTATATAAATATATATATTCAATGTATAAAAGCTTAAGGAGTCACACATGTCTTTTACACATAATAGTGCAATGTGGTTACTTTTTTGCAGAACCACAAGGTTCAACTGCACCATAAACAGTGAACAAAGTAATGCACTTGTGAGAAAGCACAGAAGGGTCAATAGTAATATATTCTGATCTTGTTAAAACATTAAAGGCATGAAACATTGTGTTCATTTTTGTTTACACTTCACATCACCACTACTTTATAATACATTTCAGTATCTGCTTTTACACCACACCTCATGTAAATTTTTTCCCCTTCCTTTTCTTTTGCAATAGAGTCTTCAGAACTGTGCATGTTCTCCATAGGCCAGGAGGGCAGCTAGATAAGACTCAAGTGAGAACAATTGCTGGAAGCGGAGGGCTGAAAGAGTGAGCTTTTAAGACATTTCTTTTTTTAATCTAGTGTGCAGAGCACAATAAGAGTGTCTGACCAATTCTATGTACGCAGCTTGAGCTCTTTACCTCAGCTCAACAATAAACCCCCCCTGGTAAAACAAAGGCATCTGCAGTAGCAATAAAAATTTACTTTGAATCAGTGTGCATCCAGAATACAACATAATTAATGTTGTTCTTAGACTATGTTATTATACCTTGTTAATAAATTCCCTGCAGTAAGTGCTGTTTTCACATTATTCAGAGAACAGTTTCTATTTAGGCCTACTGTACCCTGTTTCAGTTCACATTGCATTAATATAATAAATAAAGACATGGTCACACATTGTAATTCTTCTGCATTTACCTTCTTTATTGTTGGGTCTGTCCATTAAGTGTTCCATATTTCACAACAAACTATTGCCACCCCTAGAAAATTGTATTACAAAGTATGCTTCACCTCAGTTGGTCTATGTATCGTGGGCGAGGAGGTTGGGGAGGGGGGGGTGCAGTAGAGCCACATGGCCACAGTCTGAGCTGCTTTAACAGGAGGAGGAGCGCCAGGAGAGTGGAGAGCGCTGAGAGGAGCAGGGGAGCAGCTGGAGCCGCACCGTCCGCACACTCGCAGGCTTTATTCCGGGGCTTTCCGTCCACACCAGGTCTGTAAACTCCTCTCTTTCACTCATTTTCCGCCCGGGACCCCCAGCATGTGCGCTTCAGTGTGTGTCAGGGCTCTGAAGGCGTGGATGCCCACTCTGCTCTTTGTTCTCCACACACACTTCAGCTCCATTCACACCAGATCTGAGCCTTTCATACTCATTAACATCAGTCCTGTTGCTTCTGGAGTCCTGGAGACGTGACTGGAATGCATCAGCAGAGGCGGAGGAGTGGGAAAGTGGTGTATTCTGAAGGGAAAGTAATGCAGTGTAATGCAAAAGTAGTGCTGGGTATTGAAAAAAAACCCTACACACATATATATATCAATTTAAAAAAAAAGATTTATTAATGGTTTCCGAGGCTGGCACTGGAATTCTTTTCCAGATTAAACTCAGCTCTGCACCAGTTTTCAATTTCCCCATCTGTCGTGTGGGGCCATGAGGCTGCAGGGGGGCCAGAGAGGGAACAAAGGAGGAAGGTGGGGAAGGGGGGGGGTACAGTCAGTGGAGCATTTGGCTTTTTCCAGTGCATTTCTTACCACCCTTGAATTGCCCTTTTCTGTGGTCGGGATGGTCTGATTCTGCCTTCTTAGGCGGGTCGCACACAGCACGTGTCTCTGCTCCAGCGAAATCCGTTCTTGTGGAATATTTCGGAATATTGCAGAAAACGCTGGCATGCTTTAGTAATGGGGATGTATTGAATAAGATGTATTTACGACTCTAATGTCATAGATTGAAGATTCAAGATTTTTATTTGTCACATACACAGTTACACAAGTACAACGTGCAGTGAAATGTACCCCAAATCACACCCAAGGCTGTCCAAAATTTCAAAATGGATAAACTATGACTCCATTATGTAGATATTATACAGATAAGACATACTGTATAGTTATATGGAGAATTAAATTGACAGTTTTACTCATAAGGAAGCAGGACATGCATTTAAAGCAGATTCTGGCGCTTCAGTTTTTGCTTCATTATCACTCCCACATCCTCTTAATGCTTTTAAAGCACAGCCAGGTTCTCCGTGTGCTGGCTGGTATTGTTGGAGTCAGCAGTATTAGAGGCAAGAGGCCCTTATCATAGCAAGCGGTGCTATACGAAGACGTTTCCACCGCATTACGGCTTGATTTTTTGGGGTTAAAATCCTAAATTGTATTATTTTAATGGCCCACGCCTAATAAAGGCTGCAGATGTGTGTGTTCGGATTGACGCATCCGGCCTTAGTTACCCCAGTGCAGCACTATGGACAGCTCCCAGTGTAATTACCCCCCCACACACACACACACCCCCTGCGCTCCCCCAATATAATTACCCCTCTGGTGCAGCTGCTATTGCATTCACCCCCCAGCTG
>JBBIGA010000032.1:1502776-1523655 GCA_037576975.1 Alestes dentex | reverse complement strand
AAATGCGCATGCGCGACTGAACGAATCACTCCCACGAGACGACTGAAATAGCAGTGGCCACCCCCTGTAAAAAATTCTAGCTTCGCCACTGATGTGAACACACCACAGCACACAATGTGAACAGCATGAAATTCTTCCTCTGCATTTAACCAATTCACCATGTGAAGCAGCGGGCAGCCAAGAGCACAGTGCCCGGGGAGCAGTGTGTAGGGAGAGTACCTTGCTCAGGGTACCTCAGAGGTTCTTCTAGCAATCTTGGGATTCAAACCTATAACTTTCTGATCGCAGGGCAAACACCCTAACCACTAGGCCATCAGCTGCCCTGTATGGGGGCCCACGAACCTCCTGATCGCAGGGTGAATGCCCTAACCACTAGGCTACCAGCCGCCCCACAACACATCTGCTTACAAAACATCAGCGTCAAGAACAGACTGTTCACTGGCTGCCCAAAATATGACACTCCTTGAGTGGTACCATTGTAATGAGATTAACGATGTTACTCATGTCATCGGTCAGTGGTATTACTGTTATTGCTGATTAGTGTATACCTGTCAGAGTGACAGCAACAAATTGAGATGGCTAAATGTCTGGGTCATAGAATCTCCAAAATGGCAGGTTGTGGGGGTGTTACTGGTATGCAGTGGTTAGTACCGAATAAAAGTGGCCCAAGGAAGGACAACTGGTGAACCAGCAAGAGAGTCATGGGTGCATAATATTCCTTGATGCTCGTCTGGTCCCACCCCATAGAAGAAGTTCTGTAGCACAAATTGCGAAAAAAGTTACTGCTGGCTATGAATGAAAGGTCAGAAAACACAATGCATCTTGCTGGGTAAAGGCTTTGTGACCACAGACTGAGTACCAATGCTGAGCTGTCTATCTACGAAAGGGCCTACAATGAGCACGTGAGCATCAGAACTGGACCATGGATTTCCCTTTGACATATACAACCTACCTAAACATTGCTGCAGGCCAGGTACACTTTTTCATTGCAGTGGTATTCCCTAATAGCAGTGGCCTCTTTCAGCAGTATAATTCATTCTCCCATACTGCAGAACTTGTTCAGGAATGGGTTGAGGAACATAGTGTTCATTGTTCATAGTGTTGACTTAGCCCCCAAATTCTACAGATCTTAATCCAATCGAGCATCTGTGGGATGTGCTTAATAAACAAGTCTAATTCATGGAGGCCCCACTTTGCAGCTTACAGGACTTACATACTTACAGAACAACAGGATCTCCTGCTAACATCTTTGTGCCAGATACCACAGCTCAATTTTGTGAAGTTCACGACAGCATGGCAGGGGACCTACATAGTATCATACACGTGGGTTTAATGTGATGGCTGTTCGGCATATCGTATGTAGCTGTCTTTCATTTTCTGATATCTAGCCATTTAAATTTGGGGTAATTAAAATTTTACAAGTTTGTTTGCTGCAAGGTGATATGGTATGATGGTTTATGAGAGAATCCTGTCCACTTTCTTTGTGCAGGCTTAGCTATGGAACCCCCGGCCCACTTCCCACTTTTGTGTAAGAAAGCACTGAGAATTGCCCTCTCTCTACACAAACAAGGCCCACATGCAGATTTGTCACGCTGCAAGTAAGATATTTATTTTATAGTATCCTGTTGTCAGATATTTGTTAATGACAAATCTCACAAATAAGATACAATTGTTTTATTAATAAAATTAATTATTAATATTTTATGTGTGGTCCCAACAGCAACTGTGTGCACAGTCTAATCCAGCTGTCTCTGCCCAGTGGTGTTTGCGAAGTGGAACCCTGTGTGTTAGAGGAAGTGTGGGCTTACTATGAAGAGGCACTGTCCATCATTACAGCCACAGTGAGTTGGCCCGCATGACGCAGCAAAAGGCACATGACCTACTGTAGCTCTGCTGGGCAATTATCCCAATTTCTGAAAGGATCTCCTGTTTCTGTCAGTGGGCTTTTAGCTGCACTTCAGTTAGCAGATGCCCCATTCACTAAAGTCTTCCTGCCAATTTGGATTCCTAATTGAAAATCTTCTTTGTAGCACTTGCCTTTTGGACTAGTTTAAAAGAAAATTAACTGGTATCCCATTTCTGAACTAACACATTAAGTGTTGTGAATATAAATGATGACTTAATAATAGCTTCAGTAGCTGTAAAGTTGGGGTGACCAATTTCAGTCCTGCAGAGCAGATGTCTAGCACAGTTTCAGAGTTCACATCCTCTAACACTCTCACAAAACCTGGCAACTAACAGGTGAGTTGTACCAGGTGTGTTTGAACAGGGAAATCTCCAAACTGTGCAGGACTCTGGCCTTCAAGGAGAGATGGGCACCCTTTGTAAAGGCAAATATAGAATTTATTCATAATTGTATTCAAAATCACACAGTCAAATTGGCTCTGATGTCCCATGGCTGTACCCGAATAAATATTAATCATTAAAACTGAGATGTCCTGTAACAGCAGCTATTACTCTAGACATCTCTGTAGTCATGAAAGTTGAATTATGGGTTATTCACTCTGCAGTTTATGCCTTTTTCTTACAGTCAGAAGACTTCCCCGAACTGGAGATCCTGTGGCTGCTGACCCGAGCATGGAACACAGGGATCCTGCTATACAGTCTGGCCCAGTACCCTGAGGCAGAGAAATGGTGCAGCTTAGGGATGAGCTTTCTATGCCACCTGAGCTCCCTGCAAGAGAGCTATCAGACTCAGGTATAGTACTGGGGTAGAGGATTCCATATGTGTTAGGGAGGTCTCTGCAGCTGTAAACCAAAATAAGCTCAAGCGTTAAAATAGAAGAAAATCATTTTATCTGTAAATTTCACTTTCCCACGACTGAGGCCTGTATGAATGGAGAATGCATGGGCGCTGGAACCATTATAGCATGCTTTTTGAAATCATTCGTTTTGTCGTCCCCCCCCCCAAATTAAAAATGCTTCCGCTGCCAATGAGCTGATGACATATGTAAGCATCCTGTGTACAACAGCAATTGTAATGGTTGCAAACTGTTTTTTCTTTCAGATGTTGAGTCTGTACAGTGAGGTGCTGGACAGGCTGGACAAAGCTAAGAAGAGTCTCATAATGGAGGAGTAACAACTGTTCTGGTCACAGGTTTTCATATTCATTAACAACAAATGAGTTTGTCAACAGTCAAAAAAATTTAATTTTGTACTCAAATTGTAACTTTTACTTGTCATTTCATCTGTTATATAAAATGTGTTCCAGTTATGTTACCTGATGGATGGGAGGGAAAAAATCACATTCAGATCTTAACAGAACCACAGATTTTATTTCCAAACAAATTAACTCTTTTCCAGTCCAAAAAAAAAAAAAAAAAAGAAAAGAAAAAAACCCAAAAAAATCTAGGACTGTGTTCCCTCCTGACCAGAATAAGATTTGTTTTCCTTGTGTCCTGATAGGTTCTACCATCTGTATATACATGGAGGACACCACTGTACAATCAGTTCATACTTGCAAGCACTTACTGCACATGTGCTTTCACATCAACAATAAATCATCATCCAAAAAGACAAACCAGAACCCTTGTGCCCCACACTTTACAAATCTATTTAATCTCTTCTCTGAAGCAAATACCCTCTTCAAGACACACTCAACCATTCAAAATCAGTGGAGGATTCAGCAACTTCAATAGAAAGAGTACAATGAATGAAAATTCTTTGGGCTTTATTGACATGGCTGACTGACACCAGACACATTAACAGTCAGCTGTGTTTTTTCCACTTGACACCAGAGGACCAGTTCTACACTAAATGAGTTAGTTATGCTCCTGGTTTACATTGTCATCCTCCAGGTGGCTGTCTTCATGTCTTGATTTGATATATTTTATAAATATGTATATATTTATATTACTTTTTACAATTTATCTATACACTTAGACAAGTTCCACAAGATATCACAAATAGACAGGCCCTAGTTTAGGGAAGTCAATTCCCAACTGACTACAAAACGTGTTCTGATAGGCAGCTGATTTTGTCTATAGAGAAATATCCACATTACGGCACATTTGTATGGAAATTAATTTCAGAATAATTCAAAGTTTACTTACCTGACATTTGTGATCTATAAAACATTTGTCCCAGTTGTTTCACACATGCATGAAGCACAAGTGATGGGGATATTTACATTTGACAGCTATCACACCCTTTGAAACAGTCTGTAAGCAGTTTATAAATGGCTCTGTTCCCTTCGATTATTCCCTGATCTCTGGTTTTGACACAGGTATGACAGCTGGTTTAGTGGAGATTTCTGGCAGGTGGGCACACCTACTCAGAAAATGCCTGTAGAAACAGGAGCTGGGGTGTAGAGGGCACAGCAACTTCACTTCCTTTAAACAAGAAAATGCTGGTCTGGATCTTACATCTCCAGGATTATGAAAACTTCATCGTCTTCACAGCAGAAAGAAAAGGAATGTCATCTTGGAGATTTTGGGGTACCATAGTAATCCTGTATCAGTGAGTCAGCACAGCCCCTCAATAGTGGTAAAGCTCAGCAATGCAGGAAGGCCTTTCCTCTTCTGCTGAATCACAATGTGTACAGAGGGTCACCACAGGTACAGTGCTAACAGAAAGACAAGAAATCTTGCAAATACCTAAGTATATTTATGTTAGGTGCTCAGTGAGAAGTATTTCCATCCCTTCAAATAGTCTACTAACAATAACTGTTTTCCATCACACTGTGATTGCCACCATTCAATGATAATATCCAAGCATCAGACTCCTGAGCTTACTAAGCTCACCTCCGGCACAAGGTTCTATACAGTACAGAAACGTCAGCCCAAAAATAAACAAAAAAGAAAAGTATTTAAAATAATTACGCATGACGGTTTTAATCAAAACATTTTTGAGTTCTGGGGAAATGAGGCCTATTCAGGCTCTACCGACTCTTTAATGTTGAGATGAACATCCAATACAATTATTGTCTTGATTCTACCCGTTTTAAGGCTGCTTTGTCAAGCAGCTTACAGGACAGTACCATGTTTCCGTTCGGTCTAAAGAGAAGAGTCTTGGAAGGCAGAGAAAGTGCAAATGGGCTGTCTGCTGCGCAACAACTTCAGGGAAGCTTTGGCTGCCAAAATCAGAATTCAGAAAGAAGTCCCTTAAGATAAAAGTAATGAGAGAAAAAAGGATTTTAACAAGGTTAAGACACTTAAGTCTATTGCACTCACAAGTTAGGCCTCCTAAAAGTAGTAGCAAACTCAAAATACACTGAACTGTTTGAGTCTTTCATTAAGACCAGATCAGATGAGTAATTTGTAGCTTCCCCCAAAATGACTGAAATTCCACATAATTTTTTATTAATTGTAAGGCAGTTTGGTGTTCTGCAGAGAGCCCAGTTACACCCCTCCACCTCCTTTAATACAGAGCAGCTAAAAACCACAAGAAAGAGAAACCACAAAAACCCAAAGACAATTAAATGAACTCTAACAGCCCTCCAAGTAGACAATTCTAGTGTAAAATGTGTACCATAGTATTTAATATTATGTAGTAAAATCACTCCATAGGATTTTTATTTACCATGTGATTTCAGTAATATAAATGTATAGATTCATACCCCATTTTCCATTTGTTCTGCCTTCAATGGCGTCTCTACCACCTGTGCCACAATTGGCTGCGGTAGCTGACCAAGAAGAGGACTGCCTTGTGATTACTGAAGATCACCAGTTTCTAAGTTTCTCCACTAAATTCCTATAAACATGATCAACGACTCCATTAACAGTACCTTCAGCAGGTTTGATCTGTGTTTAGTCCTTGTAGAAAACCTTATTGGTCTTTGCCCAGTATCTTCCTCTTTATAATGTGACAAGGAACATATACAGGGGTTCCAGCATTTCAGTGTCCATGTCCAAGGAACGTCTTTAAATCCCAGGCCCCACTCTTTCATCTTGAGGCATTCTCCTCCCAAGTCCATCCAAACACACAAAGGATTCATTCATTTTCCCTTTTTGTTTTACATGACAAAAAATTCATTTGGAACAGCATTTCCAGTCTTGAATGAATTTGCTGAGAAACTCATGCAGGGGTGTGCACAGTCACAGTAATGGTGATAAGACTTTTCATTTGAGAATAACATAATGACACTAAAACTTGATATGAAACATATCAGAAAAAAGGGAAGGAGAGGACTCGGGATGGAGCAGGGCTTGGGTTGGGATAGGACTCCGTACACAAGCACAGGAGTGGAGGCTGCAAGCTCAGAGTTTTTCTGAGGACGGGATCCAAATGTAAGGGCCTGACTGCTCCTCGATGATCAGTTTGATTTTATTGTAGATCTCTTCTAGTGAGTCACCCTGGACTATGGCTGTGAACAGATGAAATACAACCAGGTTATGCATTTTTGGTAAATATTACAGCTTGTGTGTGCGAGTCAGTAGTCTAAATCCCTTATAAGAATTTCAATTGTTTCATAATGATATAAAGTGCTCAGATTTTGCCATACACATAGTATTATCAAAGTTACCTGTGAAATACTCTCCAAATTCCTGTTCAAGCTTCATAGCCTTATCAAAGACTTTATTGGCTTGCTCATATGTCTGCCTCTTATTCATTTCCCTGAAAAACACACAAAACAAAAATATAAACTAGGTAATTTTTTTAAGTAGGGTTTCTTAAAAAGCAGTACATTTTAAAACAGAAGTCTTTCATCTGTATTGTATTGCTGTTACTGTGTCTAGGCACTGGAAATGAAAAGTACTTGACCCTTGCACAAAAAAATTAACAGGGATCCAATAAACAATTGTGAGGAAAGAAAAAAAATTGCAGTGCTTAGAGTATCAGCTGTAGGTTTGTTATAGAGGAGTATGATCAAAATAGAATTTGTTGATTAAACTGAAGTCTCCAAGCCATTCCTTGACTGTTTTGCAATGTGAAAGAACACATTATCCTGCTGAATGAGGTCACTGCTGTTGAAGAATAAAATTGCCATTAACAGATGTACTTGATCTACAACAATGTTTTGGTAGGTGCTGCGTGTCAAACCAAGATCCACATAAATGCTAGGACCAAGGAGAACAATAGCCAGAGCATCACATGGCTTCTGCCAGTTTTGCTTCTTCCTATAGCACATCTCTGGCCATGATTCATTAGAGCAGGCCACCAGCTTCCATTGTTCCATGATCAAGTAATGATGCTCATGTGCCCATTACAGGCACTCTTGGCGGTGAACAGGGTTCAACACTGGCACTCTGATGGTTTGTGTGTATGAGGCCCAGAACAGCAAGAACTTTTTCAGCAATCTGTGCTACAGTAGCTTTTCTGTGGATCAAACCGGTGTAAAGTGACCATTCTGTCATACATGAACACACCATAGTGTGAACAGGATGACATTCTTCCCCTGCATTTAACCCAGTCACCAAGTGAAGCAGCGGGCAGCCAGGAACACAGAGCCCGGAGAGCAGTGTGTGGGGATGGTACCTTGCTGAAGGGAACCTCAGAGGTGCCACTAGCCATCTTAGGATAGGTGACTCAGATCCATACATTTGCCCATTTTCCTTTTAATAAAACATCAAGTTAAGAACTGATCGTTCACTTCTTAATTAATAAATCCCACCCCTGGACACTGTAACAAGGCATGGGCACTGGAACCGTGATAGCTTTACAAAATCATTAGTTTCGCCCCCAAACTCATTTGTAGACGTAGAGCACAACAAATGATTTAGAAAAACAGATGGACCACAGACTGTAACTGGAAACTACAAAGTGTTATATGGCAAGTAGAGCTGAAACAAGTTTATAATTGTTTTACCTTCTACTGAAAAGTTCGGATAGTGAGACAGAATCAAACACACGCACAGTCTGCTAGCTTGAAACTTACATTAGGGCTTCAATGGATTTTGGCTTGATGAAAATGGAAATCGGATAGAGTTGTGCTTGTTGGAGTCGCTTTATAGCATTTCCAGACACATCCAGGATGCAATGTTTCCCCTACAATATGAAAAAATAATTTTTCCACACATACACACCACAATTACACAAATATAACAACAGCCTTGTAGCAGTTCAAGTAGAAATCAATGTGTTAAAATAATCTGGCATGTTTAAATTAACATGCATAAGTTTTTACGCACCCTCTCAGCCACAGCCCGAACAGATAGAATGCTGGTCCCGTAGAGATTCTCATTGAATTGGCCTGCTTCAATGAATTTGTTGTCCTGAATGTCTTTTTCCATCTGCTCTCTTGAGCCCACAAAGTGGTAATCCTGCCCATCCATTTCATTTTCTCGCCGTGGACGAGTTGTATCTGGGAGGGGAAGGTTTCATCACCCAAATTCACTTTTTGGTAAAACCAAAACATGGACAAATGCACAAAGTTTTTAAAGAAACAATGTTCTCCACTGGACACATTCAGTATACTTACGTGGAACACAGGATCCAAACTTATGAGGAAACTCTGAAATCAAGTCATCATTTACCCTGTCCTTCATTGGGCCCAAGATGATAACAGGCCTCGTGTAGTGGACTAAGAAGAGCATTAAAAAATATAAATATATGTATAAATAAATATATCTATATATAACAATATAAAAGATGGAACATGAAGAAGACAGGAAAACCATTTTACACTGACCATTGAATACTTACTCTCTTGTCGGGTCACTGGCTCATAGGATAAAATAGTATCCTCTTGCCCTTCTGTAGATAAAAAAAAGAGCAGTCAAAATACACCAACTCCTTATATAAATTTTTATTTCACATGGTAAATTATAGACAATGGATATTTACGTGACATTTAAAGCAGTTTTCTGAGTCCCACTACCCACTTCTGATTTGCCAAGCTAACATTTAGCTCCTTTATCATTTCAATGAGAAATCATAAATAAGGTGAATCAACTACAGTTTTGGATGTGCTTGCAAATAAATAAACTAAATAAATAAATAGTACATGTGACAACATGTGCTAGTAGTTACCCTAACTGAAGAGAGAACCTGAAGCTTAAGGTAGGGCGGTTAGTAAACTGGCTAGCTATAACCATGTCTGAGAAGAAGTCTAAAGCATGGCTGCATTTCAAGCTTTTGAGGGACAACCCTAACATAATTGACAAATTTCATGGCCATCAAATATGGCAAACTAAACAGATAAGTTGCATAGCTACTTGCAGTTATCTGCAAAAACTGACTTACTGCCTGCATTATATGTATAGTAAATTTACAAGGCTAATGTGAAACGTATTCACACAGGACCACCAAACTGAAGAAGAAATGAGGATCGCTAACCAAAGCTGTCCACAGCAGCCTTCTCATCCAAACTATCTGAGCAAATATTTTCAAAGTCTGGCTTTATCATTAACAAGACCTAAAGTTCACTTTTCCCCAAATAATGTGGACAAACTACTTTTCCTCTCCCATGGCTTGTCAAGGCTCAATGAGAATGTTGATTGTTCACTTTGGACCTATTAGCTGTTTGCTGTAGAGGATAAAGAGACTGAAGAAAATGTTTGCACCTGATAGATTTCAAATCTTAAACTGCAACTGCTTCATTTATTTATTCATGTACACATAAGATTTAATACGTTTAAAGAGAAATACAGTAGCATTAGTTTTCTCTAACTCGACCCACTAGCTGGAATTCCCCCAATCACACAATACTACCAACACTGGAAGGATGAAGGCAAACAAGGGTTTCCTCCAAGTCATGTGACCAGCCACCACATCTTTTCAAACTGTCGTTAACACTAGGTCATTAGATGGTAAAACGCACATGAAAGAAATCACCGATTTCCAATTCTGTTACGTCAACTAACAGACACTTGTGCTGGCTAACAGCAGTCTGAGTGATTGGAGCAAAACCAAACGCGCTCTCCTGGACTTCTGGCCACAAATGGCTGCAGCACCACCAGGGATCAAACTCATGATCTCCTAAAAATAGGGCCAACAGCCTTTTCTTGATTCCCATGACACGGTCATGTCTGGCTATTTTAAGGTGGTCAAAATCATCAATGAAAACTGTGCCAAAGCATTTTCTTATTTCCAGATACAATATCATTAAACTGCCAAATCCAATTTGACTACAAAATTCTGATTCAGAAAGAGACTTAAAATCAAATTTAGACAAATTTCCCTCGCCGTAAATTCAGTCAATCAGCAAAGACATTATTAGTGCCTAAAGTTTGCCTGCTTACACTGGAGCTACAACTTTACTGTAATTTAAAAGTAACAAACTTAGTTAAAACAATTTCA
This sequence comes from Alestes dentex, assembly GCA_037576975.1. Lineage (NCBI taxonomy): Eukaryota > Metazoa > Chordata > Actinopteri > Characiformes > Alestidae > Alestes > Alestes dentex. Next base: position 1,513,476 of record JBBIGA010000032.1, on the reverse strand, counting down.
CCCCACACCAAGTTGATTGGGGGGGGGGGGTCTTCTAACAGATTTGCATGTCATTCCATTATCTATAAAGCAAATTTCAGACACCAAATGTCTTAGGTAAGCAGCTGAAAGAAAGATTTTTTTTTTCGCTTGGCTACTTCAACTGCAACAAAAGGACTCTTCAAAAGCCTTTAAAAGCATGAATCCATATAATCACAGCAAAAATGAATAACATCAAACTAAATACTGAATGTTAGCATTCTGCTTTAAACTGAATAGATTTTAGCTTACATATTTTATCTATAACTTGTGGTTATTCAGATTTCAGATTTGTTTTCAAATTTTTTAAATTGTACTTACCTTTGTACTAATATCTGCTTTACTTGTGCTCATTTCTTTATTTTTTATTTGTGTTTCAGAAAATTCCAGATTTTCAATTTAAAATGTACTTATTGTTTATAATGTTAGCACAGTCAAAAAGGAGCGGTTCAGAATACATTTCACTGTGTGTTGTACTTGTTTGACTATGCATGTGATAAATAAAGACTCTTGAATTTTGAAACATACAACTGCAATCACTATGAACAGATTCATGGTATTTAAATAAAAAAAAAAAAGTTAATACTGCACATACAACATTTTCAAAAGTACTTACTGGAGCTGCTCTCACTGTCACTGGTATTGGATGTCAAGCACTCTGCAGGAAGAAAAGGAAGGTTTATACATTATACATCATAATAAATGTATCTGTAAATATAAATCCAAATAAACCTGGATCATCATTATGCTAAGAACAGGAAATAAAAACCACAGAGAAAGGGAAGAAAATCTTATGCACACAGCCACTACTTCCTTTATAGGGAAGTGGTAGGAGGTGGCAGTAATAGGAAATTAAGTATTTCCTCCCACAAAGTCCCAAGTGACCTCCATTGCCCTGTCATGGCTTCCTAAGGCCTTGTCTGTGTTGGCTACACCAGACACTGATACTGCCACTTGTGCCAAAGTAAACACTCGGGTATTCAGTTTCTTACAGGATTCAAACGGCATGCACATCGCATCCCTACAGCTGTGAATCGTTGATTTAAACAAAAAATTAATCTCAATGACAATTCAAAAGTATGTGATTCAACTGAGGGGCAAATTTGTTTTGCTTGATTCAGTGAACATGTCTGTCATGACTGACTTATCTGACCAAAGTTCCACAGCATTTCAAGTTCCCAGCATTTCTAGCCAAAGCTATCATGTGCCTTTCATGAACACAGGTTTAATGTGACAGGTATAGCTGGATAATACAGGCGATTTGTTGCACAAAACATTCAAAGCAATGTAGACTTGTACAACAGTCATAAAATTAAATGATGCTTTGAGACAGGAGTGCACCAACTCCTGTCCTAGAGAGCGGATGGCCAGCACAGTTTGGTAGTCCCCGTACTTAAACAAACCCACCAAACTTTCCAAAAAAAAGACTGAACCAGGTATGTTTGCGTAACGAAATTAGCCAAACACCAGCCCTCCAGGACCAGAGTTGTGCACTTTCTGCTTTAAGAGGATCAATACAGTTGAAACAGCAGAAATTTTAATCCATGCCTCAATACAATAACTTAAACAATAGATCCCCACTGGAAACAATTACAAGCTGTGCTGGGTGTCTGGAGACACCATCGGAGTTTTGGGTCTGGGAACACTTTTCTCTGCATCTGTATAACACAAATACCTTTGACGTTCTAAACAATATACTGCTCTAAACATATTGCTGCTGATTAAAATTGACATACTTTTGCTTTAAAAGAGCAGAAAAAGGGGGAAGCCATTTGTGTGTGTGGCAGTTAGCTAATTCTGAGCTCAGGGGGCAGCTGCTTGACAAGTATAACCACACACTTACTCAAACTCTTTGATCCATAAAAGTCATCGCTTAACCCTGGGAAGTCCTGAGTATCCCGACAGGTGGGAGCAGAAACAAAGAAGAGAGCAGACAGGAAGAAGAAAAGATGTTAGTGAGAGGTTGATAGGAGGCGTAGTGCTCTCTGGGGATGGAGGCAAACATAACACAAACCAGCTGTGCTTAAAAGCTCTAGGTCTGTTATTTCTTTACATTGAGGTACAGAAGTTGAACTAACTGGGCTGACAAAAATGCAGACAGAAGAATAACCATATGGGTTACTGCTTCAAGCATTAAAGTATAACATTGAAGGGCACATGTTTTACAGGCAAATGAATGGGGCCAGGTCAAGCAAAGCATTTGAGTATTAGTTCTTCTCTATCCCAGTGAGCAGCAGGCACCTGAGGTCCCTCTCAGAGCATACAGAGGCCAAGGAGCCCAGTGACGGTCTCTGTTGTCTCTAAGGGGAGACTTAAAGGGATGACGAGAGGTCACAAGAGCCAACCGCACGCCGTCCCCAGTGTGAGTGACAGTGAGAGGAGGATGAAGTATGAAGGACAGCTTAAGAGCCCTTACCCCCCCCCTCACACACACATACTCACGTTCAGACTCCACCAACTCCTGCACAATATTCTCCTTGCTCTTGTAAAAGGGGAACTTGCGTGAGAGGTTGAAGCTTTTTTTGCGCTTTACTTTGACTGGCTGCTGGGAGATGACCAGGTGAAGGGAGTGGAAATGAAAGATGAAACAAACAGAACAGAATGGATTTCAATGACGCAGACAGCACACCCACAGATAACACAACCATGCAAAAAAATATGAAGGAAATAAATGTAACAGGGTCACTGAATTCCAAAAAAGTGAATAATATTCCAAAAGTGTAACACTAAAAATAAAAACATGATTCCTAACTCTCATAACAAATGTACATTACATCACTGTCAGCTGAATTGTGCAACAAAAGAGGAGGATGTGACAGCAGTAATCCTTACAGTGGACTTACTGGATGTACTGTGCTTTTCTCAAAGAGAGAACACATAAGGACAACACAAATCATGAGCGATGAACAAGAAATGTTCAGACCTCTCAACGTCACTGAGGTATGATGATTGCGCTACTGCATGAATAAATCTATAAATGACTTCCTCTGAGATCTGAGATCTCCACACACCCAGTGAGAAATGAGAGGTCTCTGTAATAGGAGCCTCCTGTCCTCTGACTAGAATGAGCAGGCTCCTATTCCCACACTTTGGGGGGGGGAAGTGGGTCAGCCATCACGTGGCCCAAACTGGATGGATGGAGGGAGGGAGGGGGGGTTTGGAGGGAGATTGATGCTATCCAACCACACTCACCCTGTTGGATTCAATCATGCCTGTCCTAGCATGGAACTTGACTGTTTTTAACCGGGCTCGCTCTTTCTTTTCCACCCTATAGAGCAAAACATTCCAAAGTGTTTATATAAAAGACTTTTCAAATAATTATGCAGCTTCTCAGCTACTTTTACTAGCAGTCAAACAAAAGCAGTCTATATATCTACAGTGCCTGCATACATTACACATGTAAATATTTGAGAAAAAATTATTTTAGAAAATAGTATGACACACTGACCCTTAAAAAGGACTCTGTTATCACTAGGGCCAACACAGCCAATAATCATGGCAAATATCATATTCTTGAAAAACACACTTGGTATTTTTACTTGTAAAATGATTTCACATGGAAAAACATTTCTGACTCAATAGCCTGCCTCAGCAGGACTGGTTGAAATAAGAAAGCTGGGTCAAGTAATGCCAATCAACACATCCACAGTCTGCTGCTGTAATGCACAAGCCCTACACAATGAGAATAAACTTACTGTGCAAGGAGAAAAATGCAGCGGCTTACAGCTATAATTTTTTTTGTACACGCGCCTTTAGGCTCCATCTGTGCAGGTGGATTCACAAATTACCTTTAAAACAAGTGCCTGCACATTTGAAACTAATATCAGAAACACTGAGAAACAGAATCCAAACTTTATGAACTAGTGGCAGACAAATCAATTGCAAAAATGGTGCATGCTGGTTTATTCAAAGCCTGTTTGAACGTGTTTAACATTGCAGAGCTATTTATTCACTTTTAGAGCTACTTAAAGTCTATTTTAGAAAAGTGTTATTTTATCAAGTGTGGCATAGATTCCCAATGTAATTATTAATTAATTAAACTCAGGAGTCATTAACAAGTTATTATTTTATACATTTATGGTTCTCCTGTATCCTCTTTAAATAATAATTTCCAAATATTCAAACTGACTGAAAGACCAATTTACTTTATTTTCATTAATATCAAATGCAAATGTTCAGTAAAAAAAATCTGACAATGAAGAATTTAATTGAAGTCAGCAGCTGTTGTCATAAACTCTGCTGTTTCTAGGGTATTTTGGGCAAGGCCTTGTGTTTACTGTGTGTACATGTATGTTGTGTACACAGCACTATTCCATGGAGATAGTGACGGTAAATAATGAACAATAAATAATAAATAAATAAGTATGGCACAGTGAACTATGGACTTTGGAAGCTAAAGACCAAGCTTTTGTTGTTTCATGTACCCCTTGCTTCTAAGTTTTGTGTTAAACTGTGCTTTGTCATGAGTGACTCTCCAGTACCTTTTCTTGCTAGGAATGACCCCAATCTGCTCACTCTCTCCATGGGGCGTGACTAGCCGTGCCTGCCACCACTCATCATCAGAGGCATTGATGACATGCAAGATGTCCCCATAAGAGAAGCTCAGACCTTGACTGGGCAAGCAGCTGTCTCTGGTGCGGTCATAGTCAAAGAGAGCCCTGTACACAAAAAAGTGCATTCAAGTTTAAGCACAATATTAAAGCCAATTCCTTTTCCTAGAAATGAAATGACAAAGAAGGAGGACCAAGAAAACCACTATATTTGCAGGGTACGCAACAATGCATCAAAACACTAATACTAGAATTCCAAAATGTGTCAATGAATGCAACAGAGATTATATTAGATGTTGCAGTAATTACAATGGCTAAGGCAACACCAGTGGCTGAAACCAACAAGGACCAATCAACAACCCCCATTGCCTTCCAGCCCTAGTGTTAGAGTATGCAACACCAAGATACTGTAATTTGTCTTCAAATATTGAGTGAGAGAGAGAAAGAGAAAGAGAGAGAGAGAGAGAGAGAGAAAGAAAGAGAGAAGGAGAAAGAGAGAGAGACTGAACTGTGAATACATTAATCAAATCAGTAGTTCCTCCCCAAGTATTTGAGCTTCCGGATGAGTCAAATGTTTAATCTGTCAAGATATTTTTAGAGCAAAAAAAAAAAAAAAATGCAGACATGCAATGAACTCAGCACAGGTCCCTACTGTCACCCGGTCAGACAGGTAAGACCTAAAAGTAAAGAGGAGAACCTGATTCACAGGTTTTCATCTTCTTCTATGTCCTATTGTCTCAGGACACATTGAATGTGCAGGGCATAATAAGGACTGTTGACCAAATGGATGGTTGTGTTATAAGATGGTTGTGTGTTAAACTAAACGGTTTAATTACTTAACATTTAATTTTGATTTTTACTCATTAGACAGGATTATGATGTTTGATGTACAACAGCACAAGCTGTGGCTGCTATGGTTATAGTGCCACAGTAGTTATGAATGAATATGGGGGGACAATACTTCATAAAGACATTTTAACCAAAACAACAGCTTGGCAAAGGTATTTTCCAGTGTTTCCTTGACACATGTCAAGTCTGCTCAAGTCTGCACACACACAAATAAATAAATATATACACAGAGGGTTACGTTCCAAGAGCACTCGTGTATAGTGGAAAAAAAGTTGTGATGTGGTAATTAAAAAAAAAAAAAAAAAAAAAAAGACAAATTTTCTGGTGTAAACCCCAAATATGACCCAAAACACTTCAATTTCATTTTAAACTCAGCTTAATGGATTACCCTTAAAGAAAATGTAAAGGTAAACCCGTATTTGTTCTTTACAGTTTACACTGAACTGCTATCTCCTGCAGTGCTAGAATGTAAATACCAATATTACTCCTGTATAGACTGTACTATAATTCATGCACGTGGATTTTCAGACGAGGCCCGGACATCACAAAAGTTTTAAAAAATGCAGAGGATATCTGCAGTTTAGCTGGGGGTTCCGCAAACAATTATTAATTCGGTTCTCAAACAAAACAAACAAAACAAAACAAAAAAAACATTGACGATAGACTAAAGCTGTGATTGCTGAACCGCGTAAAAGCAGGGGGCTTATAATTAATTAATTAATGTTTGACACCCCTAGTATAAACATAAAACTGTGAGTTCAAAAACAGCAAAGTATTGACTGTCATCCTGAATTGCCTTTCACTCGCACTGTTATGTCAGCAGTTAGAATGTTCGTTGCTGAACGTTCCAAAGCACAGCGGGGTGATGGCACGTTTTAATGGACAGTAATCACTCATGTGAAGCTACACGCTGAGGGGTTAAATAAAACCTCCTGCACTAAAGGGTTAAAAGGCTAATAGCGATTCACTATAATATTACTCTTCACTGAGAATAAGCCTTAAGCCAGAATTGTATTACACGGTTTTTACCCGAATTTATGCAAATTCTCATTTGGACATCAACGGTTAGAAGAGCCAAAAAAAAAAAAAAAAAGACTCTCCTGAAAGAGTTTCAGACCTGTTGGAGAGTTTGAAATATGTTTGACTTTTTTGACTCTCAGTGTAATTTAGTATACTGGCCAACAACTCATATTTTTGTAAGCAGTAGTCCGCTCTGCATGCCTTGACTGAGCAAACAGATGTCTGTATAAACAGCAGCAGCAAGCAAGCCACTTTACCGTCACGATCGCTTTGTTATCTGGTTGTGTGTGCTCATGCAAGTTCAGTTCAGCATCGACTAAGTTGTGTAGTGCGAAATTCCTTTAAACGCCCTTTTTTAAAGCCTTAAAAATCCATTAAAAAGTTGAGAGGACAGGGTTTTAGCTAGGGTTCCACACTGCCAAACTGTGAGGTACTGTAACCTTTACTTTGATCAAGCAAAACCCCTTTATAAACCAGATTTCAGAATTAAAAAATGCAAAAACAAAAACAAAAACAAAAAAAAAAAAAGACAGAACTGCTACTTATTTTGTACTTAGCATGCATGCCTTTGAAATGCCTAACTGTATAATCCTGCCTATTCACTGCAAACATTGTCAGCTTCATAAGCGCTCAGAAACAATTGCCATTTTAGACACCACCCTAGAAGCACATCTTCCACTCACCAGTGGTGTCTGAACTGACTAATGCAGAAATTCAAACAAGCAATTCTGCAATACTCCATCACCAGTAGTCTAATATTCCTGATCCCACCTAAACCTCCCATTCCTCCTTATCATGACATGATCAATTCATTAGAAAGAAACAGCAGAAAACTTTGCACAATGGAAATTAGTAATATTTATGCATTTTCTCGTTAACACCAGGTTTACAGTTGCATATCTTAATGCGTACAGTTGAAATTTTCTGTCTGAAAACAGGTTGAGCTGGGAGGACTGAATTCCACCACTCATCTCAATGAGGAATGAGTTTTTGTTATTCCACTCTGATCTCAGGGTTACGAAGAGACATATTGGCTGGCTGATATGGTGGTACCATGGATTTATCAATATCTGCATGATTTGCACACTAATATTTTGAGGCGTGTTTTATAATGGAATGTTAAGATACCTCTGTGTACATCAGGAGTGTCAGCAAAGGGCCAGTGTGGCTGCAGGTTAACATTCCACACAATCAGGAACACTTGGATGCCTTTTTACTTTAAATGAAAACGTGCGGCCCCACCGGCCCTTTGTTGATAAGATTTGACACCTCTGGTGTAAATCAATATGTCCTGAACCAGTATAGTACATGCCTCCACTTTCGACACTATATTTATGTATCTTTCTGATCTTTGAGCTTCTTGTCACAAGAAATATGAGAACCAAGTCACATCACAGTTGAAAAACATTCATCAGTAAAGCATTGTTTAACTAAAACTATGGAATGGCCGAGTTCTCTCTCCTGTTGGTGCTGGGTTACAGTCGAGATTCGGCTGGCAGTCTCTGCCAGAGTTCTATGCCATGTGTCTTTGTCTATGGGGGGGACGCTGAATGTTTTGATTGGTGCAGAAGCAAGACTCCGGTACCACTCCGCAGCCCATAGAGAAACGCTGGTGTAGGGTGTCTATAATCCAATCTTTAGCCTTATTTGGTTGTATTTGGTTGCGTGGAATAAAACAAAGCATAGATGCAAAGATATTGCACTGATTATTTTAGAAATCAGGTTCCTCAGATTTCTCAAGAAATCATTTCATTTATTTGAGCATGACTTTTAATGGAAATTTCGGATGACATCTAACCATGTTAGCACTGCCAGCTAACATAGCTGAGACATATTTGTCCACTTCAAGGACTGTATTATTGTATTTGATTAATTTCTGATGGAACGTGTTTGTGTCTCCGAAATATAGCTCAACTCTGGCCTAAGTTTTTGTTGGTTTGTTTTTTCCTTAATACATGGCCCTGAGGAAAAAACAAACCAACAAAAAAAAAAACTTATACCAAAGAGAAGGACAGAAAATGCCGTCACCAATGATGCCTGATGTGTCCAACACAAACACTGTACTTTTGTTGTGAATAAATGAAAAACTTAATACCGCAGAAGGCTATTCCATTTTTCAACTGCATCGGAATGGCTCAATATAAATAGGTGGTTACCTGACATAGAGGGAGCGCTTTTCACTGGTGCGCAGGGAGCCAGATCCAGAGCTCATGCTGCTGTTCATCATCTGCTCCCTCAAGTCGTGGATCTTAGACTCAAAACGGCTGTATTCTGCAAAAATACATAAAATATTCTCTTAACACAATACTGTCCCCCAAAGTGAATAATTTTCACAGATGTATGGAGTATAGAATGTCCACATTTCACGCAGGACATACTGTGAAACCCAGCAGCCTTCTGTAGACTGATTAATAACCTCAGGAACAGAGGGATGTTAATCATGTATCTAGGCTACATGACATGTGCTCCAATATCTCCTGCCAGATAATTAATTATGCATATTAACTGAGTATAACATTCACTATTCAAGTATTACATGCACTATTCACTATTCACAGCACTACTGAAGCGAGACATATGACTGTACAAGAGGCACTTGATTACACATGTAGGCTACACCTCTGCGGCAACGTGGTCTGGCTGCAGTCACTACCTTAGCAACTAGTCAACACAGGCACAGAAAGGGAGACAAGAACTGAACAGGGAGGAAAAACAACAGCACATAAGTACATGAATCCAAGAAGGCTGTATGGTTAAGCTAGGGAATGTATAATGGGTGTAAACATTCAAGACTAGTTAACCATTACAAAATTCACATTTTTGAATGAAATTAATTTCCTGAACAAATGCAAAATACACTTTCAATAACTTCTGCTCAATCATTTCACAGCTCAGAGAACATACAAAACAAGATGCATTTCTGCAAGAAAAGGCAAAATGTGACTGCATCGTTGCTATAAAACCAGTGTTTGGAGACACACAAAATTTATGCTGATAATAATAATAATAATAATAATAATAATAATAATAATAATAACAACAACAACTAGACTGCATTTACGCAGAGAAAATGCAAAGTGTGCTTGCTCAAATCCAGAACACAGCATTAGCGTTAGCATTAACATTAGCATAGCATTATTATAGCATTAACATTAGCATAGCATTATCGTTAACATAACATTAGCATTAACGTGTGTATAAGTGTGTGTGTCCCAATACTTGTCCACATAGTTTTGTATGACAGCTCTGTCCCAATATTTTGGGCCATATTGTTCAGTTTAAACTGGTGTGTCTTTGGGGGCGTGGCCCGAGGTCTCATATGAAGTTTCATAAGGTTTGGTCACTGTATGGAGCCTAAAAGTTTCTTCTTCTGAAACTGCATTCATTTCACTGGGGTTAAAAATGAATGGAAGTGAATGGGGGAAAAAAGGGATGAGCGAAAGAAAAGGAAAAGACGAGTGCAGTTTATCACTGACCGCGTTTGTGTGTCGGGGAAATTGGCCTGAGGTATCACATGAAGCTTGGTGTGTTTCGGACGAAGCGTGTCTGAGCAGGACGGGAATAACGTATGAACGACAAGACATATCAAAAAGCTGTGAACAAGCCTGCAATTCCAGATCAGGCCCGACGTTTCACAGTTGGAACGGAAGCCCAGGGTAGCGTGCCAAAAAACAGGTGAACGGAAGAATAATAAAACTTGAGAACAACAATAGAGCATAATAATAATAATAATAATAATAATAAATAATAATGAAAAAAGAAACATCTCATATTGTGGATTCTACCGCTGGACCACCGGGGAGATGTAAACTTGCGTTCACGAGCTGATGATTTTTAATTAAACCACAACAGTGATACGTCTTTCTTTTGGTTCCATGTTTCTTTTCTACGTATTCGGTTTTTCATTTTTGTTGGCCCTTTTAAGAAGGGATGCACCGAATATTCAGCCATCAAAAATTTTCAGTCGGGAAAAAAAAAAAAAAAAAAAAAAAAGCATTTTCGGTTTCAACATTTTTTTTTTTACGCGACCAAAATAGTGATGACGCAATCAACAAGCGCAGCCTGCACACGCCAGACTGGATTAGAGTCAGCATGTCTGCCGTGTGGGCACAATTCGATATTTCTAAGAAAGACATGCGGAAAGCCGTTTGTAAAGCATGGAATGCCGAAATTTCAAGAGGGGTGAATCCACAAAGACTTTCTCAACGTCGGGATTAATTTATCATATAAAATCAAAACATCCCGATCGAGCACAGAAGAGGC
>JBBIGA010000032.1:1477925-1496701 GCA_037576975.1 Alestes dentex | reverse complement strand
TTGCACTGGCCCCTCCCCCAAAGACAACTGCGTTTAAGACTTCAGACAATGCGCGATCGAACCTGAAAATCGGGCCCATACTGGTTTTGCTGGTAAAAAGGTATACTGGTCTATGCTGGTTGTTCTAACAGAAATAAAAGTGAAGCCGACATTTTACACAACCGGTGTACCAGGTGTTCCACTTCCCGTTCACTTGCATGCATGTTATATGCAATAGTCATATGAACAGAATAAAGTATGATCACGACATCTGATATTTCTGTTAATCTGTTAATCCTATTCTTTTTCAAACAGGAATCACGAATGTAATCTAGCATCCATATGCCTGTGTAATGTGTATACTACACATGTGTGTAGATTATATTAAGAGTGATATATGTAAATGACCTCTGTTCTGATTAGCTGCCCTCCAATTTCAACTTCAAAACACTTTAGGATGAACTATGGAACTAATTATAAAAGGCATAGCCACCAATTCTGATTTATGTTAAATACTCCATTCTAGAGTCAGAACTGTTCAGAAAAGTGAGTATAGGAACCAAATGTTTACTTTCTAACACAAAGTTACCTTATAAAATGGTTACAGATATGCTATGTGGTAACTGAGACATTGTTTCACAATAGTTCTGAGATAATGTTTTTATCTTAGACACATTCGTACAAATCCACTGAATATTTCCCTTATTTCTTTCCACATTCTCACTATTTTATTATCAGCATCACGTTAAAACTCATAAGACACATGTACTTTCATTGGTCATTTTGGATAATAAATGAGAAAGGTTACATTTGTGTTGGAAACATCATGACCCCTGGCTTCCATTACCACCACTGTTTAGGAATCCAAGTCTGAAGTTTCTCTGCAAAGAATCATCTCACATCAAACCAATCTGGATTAATTTATTTCTACTCCTTCCAGGACCATTTAGATGGCTATGCAGTGACATAAGAAACATCACAACATTTAATATTTTTTTCCAGCATCTTTTGCCCAAACTATTTTACTACAGACTGTCTGTAGTTACAGCATTCCTCATCACTGTTGAGCTAAACTGCTGGTGGCTGAATTAACATGAAATGGTACCTTTAAGTTTCAAGTAATGAACATTATCCTGGTACTCACAAACTCAAAGAACTATATTAAATATTACATCCGTTAATTACGCTGATTGATTTTCATTTTGACCTAAACTGCTAAAATTGTAATTTCTGACATAAAGTGAACTTAAATATCACCTTACTTCATTCTCAGCTAAGATTTATTAAACATTAGTTTTGACAAGAATTCTAACACTTTGTTTAAAAGTCACACAAGACCATACATAATGAGCCAAGGCAGCCACTTCATGATGATTATTTTCATCCATCTACTTCCTAAAATAAGTACACTCTACAAGTTCGATGAATTTACTGACCGATAGGATACGATCTCCCCTTCTCAGCTCGCCACTCAGGTCAGCTGGCCCACCGGCCAGGATGAAAGAGACGAAGATTCCTTCTCCATCCTCCCCACCAACAATATTGAAGCCCAGTCCCGTAGAGCCCTTGTGCAGCAGGACCTTCCGTGGCTCCCTGCCAAACAGAAAACGAACAATGTCAGGCCATAGAGAGTTCAGACCAGCCAACAGCAGAAAGTAGAGGGGAAGAGAGACTGGTACAGAAGAAAAGAGGAAAGTGGGTGAATCTTTCATACTACTAGTGGTATTGGACAGTGTGATCCGTTAGTCTCTGTACTCTACTATGAAAGTGTTTATGCAAAGGAGATGAGCAAATTCCTTCTCTAGAATTTCCAGCATGTCACTCTGTGGGAAGTGATCCTCATCCTTGGCAGGGTGCAAAGGGTTTACAACATTTAGTGTAGATTACACTAAATTTTAATATAACCACAGTTTATAAAAGCAAAATGCAGAATATAAACAGCACTGTCACATAAAACGATGCTCACGACTTGATGAGACTGGCAAGCCTTAATTTTTAAAAAGCTTAACAGGAAGTCTGTTCGTCAAGCACACACATTTTTCTCACACATACACAAAACACTCACACACTGAGCTCATTTGTGCCTCGTGCTTGACCACTCCACTGCAGTTCAGTTTTAGCTGCTGTGACTCATCTGCAGGCGAAGAGGCATTCCAGACTGCCCCGTGCTGGCATCTTGGGGAGTTTGAGCCACAGCGAGGGACTATCAAAAGCCCTTTCCAAACTCACTGAAGATTAACACACAGCAATGGCGACAAAGCCAGAGGGAATCGGGCACATACACACATCTGCGCAGTACTTTACACACAAGCATACATCAACTATGTTGTCCATAAAGTTTTTCAATTGTTGAGCACTTGGGCTGCAGTTTACAGAAGCGATTCCCATTTGATTCCTGTGGCCGTCTTTCCTGCTGCTGAGGATAGCACTTTTACATTAGTGGAATTCTGTGACAGACTGCCTACTTCTCTTTTGAAGGTTTAAAGACCACAAATGACTGCTTAGCTCGCTAAATAGAGAAACATGGAACGTTTTCTGCAAAAAGTTTTAGAGGGTAAATTGACCCTCTTAGTTTGGGAGAACTAGCTAATAGTGCATTTACAGAACAGTTTGTGCAGACGCAAAACATTATTTTGATAGAGTCTGACTACTTCAAAACCAACATTTTCTTTTTACAGTGCTCAGTAAGCTACTGCAAATATAATTTCTGTTCATTTAGTACAAGAGGTACTGAATAACAGTATGTAAAATGCATGTACAGCCATAGCTACCTAAAACATTCACATATGAGGTGTCCAGCACTAAAGAAGTAACTTTACATTTTCTATTACACTAAAAAGCTACAAAGCTTCTGTTCTGTTTCTGAAAAAATCCACATTGCATAGCGTCCTCTCAAAATAAATGCCACGTAAAAGTCATTCGATTGAGGGGGAACATTCCTTTAACACACACACACACAGTTACCTGGAGCTCCTCTGGCCAGTCCTAAAGGAGCTGTTTTTCTCAGCTTGTCTCTCCAGGCTAAACCTCACCATTGGCATGGAGGAGGAGATGTTCACAGTGAACATGGTGTCTGCCACCAGCTACTCCACACAGGCTGGTAAGAAGGACTCCTCGTTCTGTCTATATCTCTGTACATCCTCTTGCATGGTGCTATGTGTGTGTGTGTGTGTGTGTGTGTGTGTGTGTGTGTGTGTGTGTGTGTGTGTGTAAAATGTCTGACTGTAGGGGTGTGATGGGAAACAGCTCCACTTTGGCTGTTAAATACTGGCCTCATTAGGAACTGTGCAAGACTTAACTTTTACACAGTGTTGTTTACATTTTCCCCTTTTGCAAATACCAGCACATTTCTTATTCTTATGCTCTTTTCTTTGACACCAGCTCTCCTCTCCCATGATAATTCTGAACACAAACATACCAATCCTATTCCTTGGCAGGAGTTACACATCTAGGTTTCACAATGTTTTGATATAACTATTAAACAAAGGAGAGTTGTGTTTTTAAAAAAAAAAAGTATTGTGTGAAATACATATTAAAAGGGTGGAAAACACTTGGAACCATTGCAATGTCAAAATTAATATCCATGCGCACTTGTATATAGCTTTGTGATCAGCTGGTTAGAAGCCAAGTATTGATTATTTAAAAATGGTTGAGAGACCTCTGTAATATCTGGAGAGAGAGAAATAGAATGGTCGAGTCACCTTTAAAACCTGTGTTGGAGAAAGAGTCTGTGACATCATGAATGAGGGTGCCGGGAATTAATAAAAAGCCGAAAAACCCAAATGCAAAGAAAAACCTGGATCAAAGCACATAGCAGACTCATAAACAGACTTCAAGACACTAAAGCTCAGATCCGTTTTGATCAAACTGGCGTTGCATTTCTTCCTGCGTCTACATCCTGCGAGGTTGCCTGCAGTCCCATGAACCTTATGTTTTTTAATAATATTGACACCTGTGGTCACAGAAACATGAAGCTGCTTTGAGATGGTCTTATAGCCTTTACCATTAGCATGGTTATCTGGTTATCTTCTTCCTGAGCTCCTCAGACAGCTTTCTCCTTTGCTTTCTCTCATCTATGTTCAGTGTGGTCCACACAATGAACCCAAACTACACAGTAGCATGTTTTTTCCCTTAAATAGGCTGAATATCAAGAGAGTACCAAGAAATCTGTCCATACTATTGATATAATTTTTTTTCACAATTTTATTGGTTCACATACTACGGGGCAGCTGTATCACGTACTACGTTTAGGGCGTTCGCCCTGCGATTAGGAAGTCGTGGGTTCGATTCCCAAGACTGCTAAGCACCTCTGAGGTACCCTGAGCAAGGTACCATCACCACACACTGCTCCCCGGGCACTGTGTTCCTGGCTGCCCACTGCTTCACTTGGTGAATGGGTTAAATGCAGAGGAAGAATTTCATGCTGTTCACATTATGTGCTGTGGTGCGTTTATGTATGACAGAATGATCACTTTCACTTTCACTTCACCACTAAAGGCATGCAGGTATACATTAGACAATTGCTTCTAACTGAATTACTTTTCCAGGGAAATGAATCATACCAACAAATTTGTCCACATCTGTATATTAAAATATAGTATGTGCAAAAGTTTGGTCACCCTTTCAGTATAATTTTTTAGAAGGTCTATTAGCTCATCTGACTTCACGTAGACAATTACAAAGCGTAACAAATTATGTGACCCTTCAAACCTTTCAGGATGCCAGGCTTGTTTTTAATAGCCTTGGGCTCAACTTAGCGACTGACTGTAGATCTGAAACTACGGATAACTGAATCATTGCTATGTCAGTTCGAAATTTACATTGATAAAAAAAGTTCTGGAAGACCAATAAAAATCTTTGAAAAAAAAACTACTTCTAGCCTGATCAGGTATGCAAAGCAAAAGCCCCACATTACTGCTAAGGACCTTCAGGAACATTTGGCTAGCAAAGGAATAGTGATGCTCTGGCCCACTGTGTAGTGTTGTTGACAGTGTCCAGCATTAAAGTTAATTTAATGAAAAAATATATAATAATAATTAATATGAAAATATTATTTTTTCTGTTATAAAGATTAATGTCTTTCATGTATTTGAGTATGTTTAAATGTAGATACTTTTTCATTTTCACTGAAGTATGTTTTTGGCTCTACACATCCACATTTAATTGAGTAAGAATTTGACACAGTATCCACCCTTTCTTCATAACTCTTCCATCTCTGCTTCTGGGCATGTCAATACTGATCTGTCCCCTCTTCTAAGTTAGATTAACTAACCAGCATCTATGTGGCGGCTAATTTGAGAATGTAAGTACACAGTAAATAGCATGTGCTTTATATGAGCACTGTATGCATGCAGGCACGTGCCTGAGAATCTGAGAACTGACTAATACAGTACTGGGATTCGTCTTGTGTGTCACATTATGCATGCTTTATATCTCTAACCACAAGTGTGTGAGATAAAGGCACCACAACAGGCAAGCAGATGACCAGAGCAGTGCCACTGGGGGCAAAAAAGAAAGGAGTACATTTTTAAGTTTATGAACAATTATCAAGCTATTGTCTATATCATTGTTTGTAAGAAGCTATTGTCTGACTCCTCCTGCCACTAACCTTTCATATGTGCAAAGAAAAAAAAAGGAGGGGAATTTTCATTTGTCCTTAACTCACTCTTTTCCTTGTTCTGCTGCATTTGCAGATGCCTGCCTCTCTCTGGTGATGTTTGTGGTCAGTGCCATCCCATATAACACCCCTTGGTTCTTGTGTGGTGCAAGCTGAATTTCTCTAACCTCTTTGCTCTGAATGGAGCTGTGAGGTTTTGAGGTTTACTGGGTCACACTGCCCCAGTGCACTCCAACTTTCTATCTCTCTAGCATTATTTCTCTCTGCTCACAGTAATTTTTGGGTGATTAATGAGGAACACAGCAGACACGTTTCTTCAAAAACACAAAGAGACCTGACTCTCTCTGGTTAACATGTTCTCTTTGGCAAGATCACAGTCCCATGGCTTTCACAGCTATCTCTCTGTTACGCTTTCCGAGGTGGCTTTCAAAGTCTCTCTCAGTCCATGAACAATACTTCAGTCTAATTTGGCTCTGCACCAACAGACAGATCAGGCCTTCCAGAACAGCTAAGAATAAACTTGGTATGATGAATGATTAACAGTTTTAAATTCAATGCCAAAAATTACCCCTATATTTAACCATACATTTTGTCACTGAATGGTGTTTACATAACAGGCTGATCCTGAGACACATGGTGAAGTAAAAGGAATTCATAGATTATGAGCTATAAGAGCTGAAAACTTTTACAGCTGCCACTGACTCATGAAAGGCATCAGTTACTGATCAATCTGCCAGTTCCTGTTGTGTACTCTGAGCAAACAGAGCTGTTCAGCCGCACAGGTTTCTCCCACGCACATGTACAAGGCTGATACTGACCTCACCTGGATGTTTGTACTTCCCACTATTCAAGGACAGTTTAGCAGAACAATAGTGTTTATAAAGAACAAAACACATCAAATCATGTCAGAGATGTCAAAGACTGTCCTTTCATAATCCTGGTCACCATACATGTCTGCATTTGCAGCTGTTTGTGAAAACTTTGGGAATTGTTTGGGAACTTGTCAAATTACACATTGAATTGGTAAGTACAACAATGTTAATACCTCTGTGTGAAACAGAAAAAGTAAATACTGACATTTTACTGCAATTTTTAAAGCAGAAATATTACTTATTTTGTAAATGTATCATTGGAAAAAACAAAACATGTGCATCACTTCTTGTTAAGAAATATACTGTCTTGCATGCACAGCATGTTTGTAGTCTACCTACAGATTTCAATAAGAGTCAAATCTGAGGATAGAGAAAGCAAGTTTTAATTTCTAGATGTAGTTTTTAGTTCATTGTCTTCTAATATGCAACCTCTTTTCTCTTTTCAGTTTCTTCACTGACTGGGAGATTAGTTTCAGTTATTTGTTGATATTTAGGGGAATACTTTCTTTCCTCTACCCCGACAGCGCTCACGCAACCTCTTTACTAAATATATCATAGTTGTTCTTTTATGGAAATCCGTCTGCTTTTTTCATGTATGTGTGAGTATATGTATTATACTGTAATTGTGTTTTGAAGATACAGTTAAGTGTAGTTCACAAACGTGTCTGTCCTTAACACCTCAGACACATTCTCAAAAACCTGTCCAGCTTTGCGCTGAACAAGTGGGACCCAAAAAAAGCTCAACAAATTATTGAGTGGTGATATGACAAGAATATATAACAATAGTCCATGACATTTTCAAAATACATACATATCACAATATTTTCTTCTCTTTGAGAATTGATTGGACCAGGCAAAAAAGAACCAGGTTGCCACACCTAAAAATGTTTTCAAAAATAGTACATAATAGTAATAGTAAATAATAGGTTTCAGTACACTTTTCACATACAGCACCAAATACAGTTAAACCAGCTTAATTGTGAAGTTGGTGTTCTTTAAGCACTGACAATATCCATGATATGTTCAGAAAAGCTAAAGAGTGCTTGTAATGTGGATGTAATTAATCATGATATCGATAATTACCGCTATACAACTACCACACCAAGTCTACAAACTCGGTTGGTGTTTATTCTGGTTTGTTAGATGCAACGCTGCCCCCAGTGCACAAATTTTCTTTATGTGCACAATTCATAGATTTGCAGACGCAGAAGTATAACTCATCCCATTTTCTGTTTAAACTCTATATTCACTCAGCACTAAGTAGCCACCTAATTGACTTCACAGATAAAGTTTTGGGTTGAAAGTATAGAAGTACCTTTCAAGTTTACGAACAGATCTGTAAGTGCAAGAACCAATACTTAGCAATCTAGTCAAGTAGATTTTTGAACCTGTAATTGCCTTGTTTACAAATCAATCATTTAAAAAATCAATGTTTACACACTCCAAACTATGTCAAAAAGGTTACATACTGGCTGTTAACTGGGTATGACAAATGATTTGATCCCTGAGTATTATGATGTGTAAATAATGGCAAATTTGCACGTAACTTTAAACTGAATGCTCTCAGTCAAGGGGTGAGTAGGATATCTCCTCAAAATCTTAATTTTATGCATCTGGCAAGAGCTGTGGTCCTGTGGTAGATCAGATAGACATGCAAATGTGTCAGTGACAGTCCTAGTGTGGGGGAAGCACAGATGGGCAGAAGGCCGTGACTCAGTGCCACACACACACACACAAACAGCCTGGCAAAGTCCCCCATGTGCAAACTGGCAGTGTAGAAGAATCAAGAATATACATATTTATTTCCTAGTACTTTCCATGTATTAATCCAGTTCATCTTCTAGTACCTTTACAGGTATCTGTCCAGTTATGCGTCATCAGTGTGTGTGTATGTTATTGTTTGTGGATGTGTATTTGTATCTGTGCATGTGTTTGTGTGTGCAGACGCACAAGCTGATGTATGCAGTCTGCATATGTCAGCATATTCTCAGAGGCTGTCTTAGTCTATCAGTTTGTGTGGTAGGCATGGTTTGTGTGTGTGTCTGTGTGTTTGGGGGGGGGGGGGTTGGGTTCAGGGAGTGTGGCTTGCTTTCCTCCCTGTGCGGAAGAATCACAGCAGCTGCAAGAATGTGCTCGACTCATCATTTGTGCCTTGACAACTGAAGCAGCCTCTCACTTCTCAATACCTTTACAGGAAGAACAGAGCCTACTGTTTATATTTACATAACCATAACAGCAGCCAAAATGTTCCAGTGCTCTAGAGCAATATTAGTGTGTGTGTGTGTGTGTGTGTGTGTGTGTGTGTGTGTGTGTGTGTGTGTGTGTGAGTGAGTGTGTATGCATGTTTTTTGTGAATGAGGTCCAATTTTCTGCTACTTGCAGTTAATTGTTATTCCACTACATTGTCATGATATCAAAAGCAAAAACATTCATTGTGCATATAAGGAATGGTTACACAAGGATGAAAATGTTGACCCGCTCAGAGCTGCACTGGACAAGACACAAACTCACACTTTAGTGTATAAATCTTCAAAAGTGTTTAGAATTTCCAAACATTTGGTCATGAAAGCACACTGAAAGATAGTACTGCTACTATCTACTAGTGTCTGCTTATACACATGCAGTAACATGCAGCTACAGTGCCTTGCAAAAGTATTCCCTTACAACCTGGAATTTAAAAGGAATTTTGGGGGGTTTGTTTCTTTTAATTTACACAACACAGCGACCACTTTGCAGATGCATTTTTTTTATTGTGAAACAAACAAGAAATAAGTCAAGAAAAGAAAACCAGAGCGTGCATAACTATTCACCCTCTCCCAGGATCAGTACTTTGTACAGCCACCTTTTGCAGCGATTACAGCGACAAGTCTCTATGCGTACATCTCCACAAGCTTGACACATCTAGACACTGGTATTTTTGCCCATTCTTCAAGGCAAAAATGCTCCAACTCCTTCAAGTTGGATGGACGCCGCTTGTGTACAGCAATCTTTAAATCATCCCAGAGATTCTCAATTGGATTGAGGTCTGGACTTTGACTGGGCCATTCCAGGACATTTACCTGTTTCTCTTTAATCCACTGGAGTGTTGCTTTAGCAGTGTGTTTAGGGTTGTTGTTCTTCTGGAAGGTGAACCTCTGTCCCAGTCTCAAATCTCTGGAAGACTCAAACAGATTTCCCTCAAGAATTTCTCTATATTTTGCATCTTTCCTTCAGTTCTGACCAGTTTCCCAGCTCCTGTCAATGAAAAGCATCCCCTCCGCATGATGCTGTCCCTACAATGCTTCGCTGTGGGGATGGTGTTTTTAGTTTTACATGTTTTATAATGATTTAAAACAAGTTTGTTTGCCCTTTTAACTTCATTAATCTGTAGTATGTTTTCTAGGTCCATCACTTAAAATCAAATTGAAAATCCATTTAAATTCCAGGTTGTAAAGTAACAAAATAGAGAGAATGCCAAGGGGGGGTGAATACTTTTGCAAGGCACTGTACATCGAATTTATTGTACCTGGGAATATTATGAAGGCTGTTTGTTGAAGCCAATCACTAAATGAACACAGTCATTGCAACATTAAAATAGGAGTGTAGTAGGACACTGGCACTGACACACACACGCACTGCTAAGATGACACCCAGCTCAGACAGCACGTCACAGCACATCACTCAGACAGAGCCTGGTGCAGAAAGGATCCACAAAAAGCTGGAATAACTCAACAGGTAAAAGACGGAGACTTATGTATGATGAAACTTGTGTGCATACATTGCTGATGGTGAATAGACTGCTACGTTCTGAACGGGAGAAACCCAAAGAAACTCAGTACCAGTCAAAATCTCAGGCATGCCTTCTTATTAAGGGTGTCCCCTAGTTTTACTAGTTCGCATATTTTATAATATGGTGGAGGTGAGGGAATGGGGGATGTGGACCATCAGTGGAAAGAGTGACTGTCTGGTTAGCTAAGATAGGCTAGTCTAGGCCAGGCAGAGCAAGAAGCAGTGGGTTAGTAGGGTTAGTACCTGCCAGAGTATGGGACCAGGCTTTGGCACAGGGCAGGCGGGGTGGGGCCGCAGCCCCCATCCCCAGACCCCCCTCTGTACAGGTGGGGGGAGGGAGGGCTGGTTTCCCCGAGATGTTTGTGGATGACACTGTAAATGGGCTCGACCCTATTGGGGGTACAGAAATCACACAGTGAATGGGGCTGGCTGAGACACACAGAGACAGCAGACACCGAGACAGTGACATCCTGTACATACAAAAAAGCACACATGCACACAGACAGAGACAAACACGCACGCATGCGCCAGTGAGAATGCACTCCTCTTATTCAGCAGAGGGGGCTGGAGAGCTTCCATGTCCCTGGACTAGATGGCAGCAGTGGGGGGCTGGATTGACTCACAAGCTCCATCCTTTATTCACATTCTCATTTCAAGGAAACGGTGGACAGCTTTTACACATTTACAGGCTGGACCTTTAACTGTCTATGACGTATGACCTTATGCAGAATCACCTCTTGTCCAGGTGTGTTTGTTGTGCTCACAAAGGCCTAAAGAGACTTGCTCACTCATGTTTCCATTTAGGCCATGTCCACAAACACGCCACCACACAGAGCGGCATAACATGGAGACATCATAGATGTTCCTCAGCCCACAACCTCCACCTTGAAAATGTTAGTTTATTCTGCTTTATTTTTGTTCTATTGCATTTTTGCCCAGTTACATAATAGCATGTGCTGTGAACATCATCAGAGCAAATCAAAGAAATAAACCGATATACAGCAAAATAAAAAAAGAGATAAAGTAAACTAAAAAGGAAAGTGTGCAAGGGTAATGTGTAATATATGGCAAATTCCCATCTTGATCAAATACTGTAAGGCATGCGTGATTTAATTTTTCTTATGACAGCGTGTGAGTGCTTTTTCTGTCACAGTCACAGTGAGTTTGAGAAGCCTGATAACTGACCTGGTGAAGTCGTCCTCCCCTAGCATGTGCCGTGGCACTGGGGAATAACGTGAGGGGGTGACCTGCGGAGGCTGGTACACAGGCTTGGGCTCCATGGCTCCCATGTATGCCATGCTGGAGTTGTGGCTGACATGGTTATCCACCATGGTGGGGAAGGCTGGGGGGAGGGCGAGACCAGTAAGAGGAAAAAGAGAAATGATTAGTCCTGAAGTGGTTAATGCCGGAGGGACAAATCTGTCAATGTGTGTGTGTGTGTGTGTGTGTGTGTGTGTAAGAGAGAGAGAGAGAGAGAGAGAGAGAGAGTGAGAGAGAGAGACAGATAGAGAGAGAGAAAGAGAGAGAGAGAGAGAGAGTGCAAACACAAGTGCTTGAGCATGGATGGTGCTTGGCAGTGTGTTTAGGTGTGACTCCACACAGATTTGTGTGCGCCTCCTCACTCACCAGGAGAGCGAGAGGAGGGCTGTGTGTGGAGCAGCACAGTGGGCAGCACTGCAGCATGTGGGAGTCTGAGAACAGAGCAGTGCGCCCACTGCTACAGCTCTGCATTGTTACAAAACTGCACAAGCATTGCAACCTCAAAAGCAAAGCACCTCTCTACTTGTTAGGCAGAAAACAGTATGGATAATTTATGGGCTCAAACTTTACTGTTCTCACTGTATTTTATATATTTCAGTTCAGGTTCAAATCAAATGCACACTATTGTCCCCTAACCCCAAAGTCAAGTCAAGTCAAATTTACTTATATGGCTCATTATCATACACAAAGGTTATTCAATGTGCTTTACAAGAAAGAACAAAAATATTAATAAAAATAGCAGAAAACAAACAAATAAAATAAGACTGAAAGTGTGATAGACCTGCAGACACTTAAAAGAAGGCAGAGGGCAATAATGCAAAAACATATTTGGTGCCTAAACTTTGCTATGAGGCTTGTTTGATTTCTGCCACTTTATATCATATTGTTATCTATAAAAATGAACAACAATGTGTTGCATAGTCAAAGTACTTGTAGCAGCCACCTCCACACATACCAGGGCCTGCTGAAGACAACCAATTGCTTCAAATATACAAAAAGCTGGTATTTTTAAATTAAAACACTTTGGGCTCTTGAGTAGAATAACTGTCTGATTGTTGGCCCTATGATGAGTTCAGTGTCTGGTGGTGCTGCAGCCATCTGTTCACCTTCACCCTCCCAGTGTTGGTGGTATTCAGTGAAAGGGGGGATTCCAGCTAGTGGGTGGAAATGGAGACAACTACATTGGGAAGAAAATCAAACGGATTATGTTAATTTAAAAAATTAGCTTGTTTTAAAAATACAGTAACCACCCGCTTTTCGCGGGGGTTACTTTCCAAGAGCACCCGCATTAAAAAAACGCGTTGTTGTGATGTGGTAAAAAATGCCTAAAAATGCCTATTTTTATAGTGTAAACCCTAAATATGCCCCCAAATATGCTCTCAAAACTAATTTAATTTGAAATGCATTAGCTTTAAGGAAAATGTAAAGGTAAACCCGTATTCGTACTGTACAGTTTACACTGAACTCCCGCTGTGCTAGAATGTAAATACCTACATTACCCCTGTATAGACTGTACTGTAATTAATGCACATGCATTTTCTTTGGTATGTGATGTCGTTTTCTTTGGTATAAGCAGGTAAATACAATAATAAATGAATTTAATTTACAGTAATAAAAAAAAACAGGGGTTTAAGCAGAACAAAACGAAAAACACGAGAACACTCGAGACGCTTCACGGGGGAAATTCTGGATTGCAGCGTCACAAAGCAGCAGCCAATCAGCAGAAAGGAGAAATAAATAACGTTCTCGGATTGGCCACTTTCAAACCTCCCGTCTCTGAGTACAGCTGACTGTGATGTAATGTTTCATCTGCCAGAAAATTTGCTTTTGAGCTTTTGAGAGGTTGTGTTTCATGTAAAGTATGACAGCAGATGGAGGTACGTACTGCTAGAGTAGTCTGGAGGAGCATACATGTCGTTGAGGTGTACAGGTCCTGGCTTAGCCACTTTCAAATAGACCATGTCTGAAGTGTTCTTCAATGCGGCTACAGCTTCCTCATGACGCACATCCTGCAGGATGATATTATTCACCTGCACACACACACAAACACACCCACACACATCATATAGGTCGGCCTCTGGAGGGTGACTTCAGGCATTTTGACACTTTGTTTGAGTGAATGGGAAGGAAGCTGCCATGGAGAAGAGGCCGGATGAATCTCAGCCATGGGAGGGGTTTCCATTCTCTTGCCTTCAACTATTTCGCCATTACGGGAAGAAGATGAAAATCCGAAAACAGTTAGGGGCAGTATGTTTTTTCCTTTCTGTATTTTAGTCTTGGTTTGAATGGTTACATTGGTGTGCAACTTACACACACCTGTTGCTGAAAAAACGGTTTGTTTACATAATCTTGCAAGTCATGCCATCAGGAGAGCTACATCATTCATAATCCAAAGAGTTGGCAACCTCATTGAAAGGTGCAATATTTCTGGCAAGTGCTTGAGCACTTTGCATGCCTCCCTGATGGCAGCCATAACTGATGACTGCGACATTATTTATTACAGTCCTGACCAAGCCACCACTGCTGTAACTGCCTTGTCACCCATCCACCAGACTAGGGGCTCTGGCTGTTTATTTTAGCAAGCTGGGGCAGCAGCTCCGTTTCATTCACATAGGGAAGCCTGCAATTGTAAACACAGCTGTATGCTTTTTCATATATGATACAGCATTTCATTTTCTGCACACTTTAAGGCAAAAGACACAAACATTTAAAACACTTAAATCTTAATGTCAATAATCTAACCACTTGCAAAAGAGCTTCTAAGTTTTCCTTGTATATTGTCCAACACTAGTGTAGAAAAAGGCAGGAGCTTACAGCCAGGAGACGATCGCCTGTCTGCAGCCGTCCATCTTTCTGTGCAGCCCCGCCTTCAATTATTTTTGTGATATAGATGCTGTTATCTCCAGGGATGTGCTGGTTGCCAATACCTCCGGCAATGCTAAAGCCCAAGCCTAGAAAACAATGTGTAATCAGGAGGGTGGTCCAATTTTGCTGTGTATATTGCCATGAATTAATTATTAACCCTCAAGTGAACAAAATGTTAAATAAGCATTCAATAAAACAATACCGTTACCTCAGCTAAACAATATTATACATATACGCTGCATGATGGAACCTTTTTAAGCAGTATTCAGGTGTGTGCAGATTCAATTATTTTCTCTAACCTTTAGGACCTTTGAGCAAGTTGACCTCCAAGATGGTCTCAGGTGGAGCCTGTCTCCTGCGCACCAACAACCGAACCACAGGTCCTGCCTCTTTCAGAGCCTCCACGGCGCGGCTATGAACTACCTCCGACACATCCACCTCATTCACTCGCAGCACACAGTCATTTACCCTGACACACACAGAGCACTTGTTGCAAATTCACAACTACATTCTTACAGTGGCCTTGTCAATCACATACCAAACCTGTCAACTCAGCCTTAGGGGTGATTTATGTTAGTACAATATTAGAAGGTTCCAACATGGTGTACAGTATTTTGTCCACAGATTAACAAATATTTCCTGAGCGTAACTGCAAGAAACTAGTTTATGGTCATGAAAATTATATGCACCGACTCCACAAAATGAGGAAAATGCTAAATAAAAAAGGGACGACCAAAAAGACTAAATTCTCATTTACAGGCAACATGCAAATGTTTCTTATTCATTCACGCTTATACCATTATCAAAAGCAACATTTTAAAAATATTTTGTTTGTCATAACAAAAGACATAAGACAGCAAGGACTAAGAAGTGAGTGAAAAGTAATTAAGCTGAACCTGCAATAGCATCAGTCAAATAAGCCAAAAAACTGATATTTCAAAAGAGACAAAATAAGGGGGCAAAAGTTCCTCATGAAGGCCTGACTGGATACAGGCCGACTTTAGTTGCTAAAAATACTAAAAGCAAACCTAAACCAGTTTAAAGCACCTTAACAATAGCTTCACGAAGCTGAAATTTACAATAGAACTTCCAAAATGAATTGTAACCACATAACATGTAAGCACTTAGAGCACCTAGCCAAAGTAAAACAGCCTGGTGAGTTATATACTGCACCGTTTCTCAAACTTATTTGTCCTGGGGACCAGTCATGTCAGGCTTTGGGGCTGCAGGGCCCTGCATAATTGACCGTCACCAACACCCACGCCCCCGTTCGCGCATGCGCATAGTCAGACAGATAAATAGAAAGATATTATTACTATAGATAGATAGTATTATTATTATTATTACTGTTATTATTATTATATCACTACCACTACTATTATTACTACTATTTGTATTAGTATTATTAGGGCTTATGCCTATATAAGAACAATATTCATCAAGACCGAACAGGAGTGCTTTGGCTAAATTTCAAATTACTGCCAAATAAATACATTGTTGCCAAGTAATTATACAGATATGTAGTAATTAGGCTGTTATTGTTGTTATTATTATTATTATCATCGTTCTTATTACTATTATATTTAATATTACTATTATTATTATTATTATTATTATTATTATTATTATTATGGACCTATGCCTATATGATTTTTTTCACTTTGTGTGTTTTATGGGTTTTATTTATTTTTTTTTTAACTATACTTTTGAACACTGCCAAATGGTGCTGAACGTGCAAACTTTTAACCTAAATTAAATTACAGGTCTAGTCAACCTCGGGGATTATTTGGCATCAACAATTTTAAATCAACATTCTAATGTGATGGGTGTGCCTGCTTTCTCGCCGTTAACGGGTCGAAACGAGGAAGCCACGCTGACACAGCCTCTCGGAGCATGTTTTCTGAGTTTTTCTGTTTCTGTACTTTGTTTTCGTGGCTGTTGAGTGAGAAAAAGCGGTCTCGCACAGATCCGTGGACTGGAAAAGCACAGATTGTTTTAACTGCATCTCACTCAGCTGGGGATTTTACTCACAGCATGACAGTCAGAACTGGGACAGAGACAGCCCGAACCTCGACTGTAACCCAGAGAGCACGAGAGCTCCTGGACCACAAGAGGCAGATCACTCCTCTCTCTCTCCATACAGTGGTACCCCGCATAGCGAACGCAATCCGTTCGTTATGCGAACACAAAACAAGCGGCGCGTTCGTTATGCGAACACAAAAAAAGTAAACACACGGACACCAAAAACACATCAAAACAGGACAAAATGACACTAGTGGGGTGAAACAACACAACATGATGCTTCGTCTTCGTTCTGCGAGTCACGCGCGCGGTCGTTATGCGGAACGTTCGTTCTGTGAGTAGTTCGTTATATATATATAATACCCATATATACGTCTATGGCGGGAACGCTGAACATTCTAGAATGCTGAAACAAGGGGCGGGGCCGTGAAGTCAAGAGGGCGGGGAGGGGCGCGCAGGAACCCTCTCAGGGACCGGCGCCGGTCCGCGGTCCATAGTTTGAGAAACGTATATTATATATTATATTCCAGTTCTTGCAGTTTACCCTAGACACAAATGGAAGGACACTGCATGTTTCAACAGCAAAGGAACGTAGCCATCTTGGGCCCACAGAATATTAATGCCAAGGCAGACATGAAGGTACTTCATAACATACTGATCTCAGCTTTTGTGATGTCTGAAGTTACAAGATCTACAAACAGAAAGTTTAATGAAACTCAATAGCATACCAAATAAGTAGGACTGTGGTTCTAAGGCAGTAGTTTACTAGGACACCATTCCTCATTGTGGTGTGAGGTAAACATAAGAAAGAATGATAAACCAGAGAGAATGTGTGTGTGGACTCACCCCAGTCTACCGTCCATGGCTGCTGCACCTCCAGGAATGATCTTAGTGATGAAGATTCCTGGATCATCAGGGATGTGTGGATTATCAATTCCTCCAGCGATACTGAAGCCAAGGCCAGAGTTGCCCTGATCAGTGCAGAATAGGTGTTATTCACAAAATCATACATAACTAATATGAATTAACAGATAAAGTATTTCAAACATGTGTGGTAGGGGATTCTGGTTAGGAAAACCAAAGCTTTTATCATTAAAAGAGAACATATCTTTCTAGGAGACATTCATAAAGTCTGTATATACTCTATATATACATCAATCATCCATTTAACCTTAAAACTGCATGTTTATTATTGTGTAGGTCCCTCTTGTGTCACCTAAACAGCTCTGACCTCTCAGGGCACAGACTTCACGAGACCTCTGAATATGTATCTGGCACCAAGACATTAGCAGCGGATCCGTTATGTCTTGTTAGTTGCGAGGTGGACTGAATCAGACTAGTTTGTCCAGCACATCCCACAGATACTTGATTTAATTAAGATTTTGGGGAATTTGAAGTCAATATCTTTTCTAAAATCATTCATGAACAAATAATGGTGCATTATCCTGCAAAAGGGGGCCAATGCCATTAAGGAATACTGCTGACATGGCGTATGCTCGGTCTGTTTAGGTAGGGGGTATATGTCAAAGAAATGCAAGGACCCAAGGATTCCCATGAGAACATTGCCCAGAGCATCACACTGCCTCTGCCAGTTTGCTTTCCTCCCCTTGCATATTGGTGCATATTGGTGAGCGATGCACATGCACCCAGCCATCCACATGATGTTAAAAAAAAATTGTGATTCATCAGACCAGGAGTCTTCCATTGCTCCTCGGTCCAGTTCTGATGCTTACATACCCATTTGTACATAGTGAACAGGAGTCAGTACTGGCACTCTGACCAGTCTGCAGCCACACAGCTCCATATGGAGCAAGCTGCGATGCGTTGTGTTTTTTAATTCCTTTCTATCATAGCCAGCATGAGTCTTTTCATTAATTCATGCCACAGTTGCTTTCCTGTGGGATATGACCAGATAGGCTAGCTTTCATTCCCCAGGCACATCATAACTCTGTTCAAATGTTATCCCGTCATTGGCCAATTTTGATAGGTACTAACCACTGCATACTGGGAATGACTCATAAGACCTGCCGTTTTTGAGATGCCCCGACTCATTTGTCTAGAAATCACAATTTGGCTCTTGTCAAAGTCACTCAGATCTTTTTATGCCTTCCTGCTTCCAACACATCCTCTTCAAGAACTGCTGCCTAATATGTCTCACCCTCTGACAGGTGCCAAAGTAATGTATTATCAATGTAATTAATTTCACCTGTCAGTGGTTTTAATGTTGTGGCTGATCAGTATATGACTCAGGCATATCTGGACAGCTTTAGGAATGGAAAAAGTAAAGTACCTCTTGGTACAAAAGGATTTGTGCTGCTCCTCCTCTTCTTTCTCTTTCGGCTTTACCCTTCAGGGGTCGCCACAGCGAATCATCTGTCTCCATTTAGTCCTAT
>JBBIGA010000032.1:1461365-1477825 GCA_037576975.1 Alestes dentex | reverse complement strand
GTCTCCAAAACATCTAACATGAGCTGTCCCTCTGATATACTCATTCCTGATCCTATCCATCCTCGTCACTCCCAAAGTGACGCTGCTCAAGCATCAAATAATCAAAAAACTCCTTTTACATTATTTTCCCAGCTTGTTTTCCATCCCCTCTCAGTCTCTTACTCTCCCTCTCTCCACACATCATGTTGTTTATCCACATTCCCCACAGTCTAAACCTGTGGATAAAGATTTGATGGTTTATCAGGCATGTCAGAGAGAAGCCCCTAAACAAGACAGCTTAGAAAAGATTTCAATTTATTATTTTCTATAATTAATGAGCAATGGTCATAGCAAATTAGGACAGAGGGAGGCTGAGGTGTCCCAGCCAGAGGCTCCCAAGCCAGAGTGAGCACGTCGGGTCCCACTGGCAAATGTTACACACCCACGGACCTTTTAACGCGTGATCCTACATAGTTTATTTAGGCCTCAGCATGCAGAAATGCCACTTAGCGGAGGAGCAGCCCTGCAATTATTCTGAAAGCCCAGAGATGCATCCAGACCGGTGGGAGGACGGAAGCCCACAGAGCTCTGCCAATGCACTGACCCATCTCCAAGAGCGACCACTGTTTCACGAACACTATATACTGCCTGATTAAAACTACATGACTTTGCTTTACACAAGATGGAGGAGTGCACAGAGAGCTCTGGCCCTATAAAAGCTATTTATTCACTCAGGTCACGCTGTTTAACACACGCTTAAAAATAGTCTCTTCTTGGGAACACGTCGTCTTATGTAGTGAGGGACAGCATAGGAATTTGAATGAATTATGAGTGCAGATGGACTACAGTGATACGTAGGCATTAGCTGATTGAGAAGCCATTTCACTGTGGTGCCTCCTGTTCAGTCCTGAGAGCACCATTTATTGCCATCTAGTGGCCAAATCCACCCAGGTAACACATTAGAGAGAATATGCACAAATATTGCAAATACCGCTAATATAAAAGACATAGAGTGATATTCACCCTTTCCAAAATGATTTCTTCATATTTGTACATGCCATCACTCCCATTCACCTATAAAAAAACAAAAGGAAGATTCATTACATTTATGTTTATGCACTGCATTGACATAATTTTTTTTGTCATAGTAAATGAGCAAATGAAAATGAAAGATGATGTTAGGAGGATAAATACTGCGAGCTACGTCAGTGTCCTGCACATAATACAGATTTAACATAAGCAGATTATTACTAATGATAGTTTTAAACAGGCTGGACTTTCACATTAAACCTTCATCACTGTCATTTAGTGCATTTCATCTTTGCTACTGCAACCACACACAGGGAAGCGTTAGGTCAGACTAAGGGGAATAATTCCGCATGGCAGGCAAGCAGGGACTACTGGAGGTGCACTCAGCGAGACAACAGATACTTACATAAGGGCCTGCATCCAGTGAGTCTGCGTTGACAATGATGGGAGGAGGGTTCGCCTGGAAGATAAAGAGATGCGCATTACCTCAGTGTGTGGCTACCCCCACACATGCATGCACACACATACACACACAAACATGCTGTCAGGGGCAAGGAGAAAATAAATGCGTGCCATGGGAGCAGCTAGTGCGCCTCAGTGGAACATGGTACATCATCAGCATGGTGTGATGCCATAGGGAGAGCAGCAGAAACAGCCCTGGAGGTGTTAGGATTATAATGGCCTGTGGTTCAGAATTAAAGCAAACTGAATCTATAGCAAGAGGGACATACAACAATGTGTACAGTTCACCCCGGACTACACTGTATTCAATTCAACCGAATCTTCTTTCATACAGTGTTACTAAGAGGTGTCAGCATATGACAGAAAAAGGACAGGCTCG
This sequence comes from Alestes dentex, assembly GCA_037576975.1. Classification (NCBI taxonomy): domain Eukaryota; kingdom Metazoa; phylum Chordata; class Actinopteri; order Characiformes; family Alestidae; genus Alestes; species Alestes dentex. The sequence continues at coordinate 1,475,976 of JBBIGA010000032.1, read as the reverse complement.
ATATATTTTTGAAAGCATTAATGAAGTATTCAGCACTTGGAATGTCAATGAAAAGGACCAGGCAGATCACAAGCTAATGTCAACAGCGATACACGTGCAGCAATATTTCTCAATACTGATCTGATTGATCTGTGGTGAGGTGATACTGATGCTACAGCAGATGGAATTAAAGCCTCCTACAGGATTTTGTGGTAAAGCATCCAAGCAGCTAAGACATCACCTCTATTGCCATTTTAAAAATAAGTTTCTTAGGCAATACTATTACATAAATTAAATGTACTGAAAATACACTATATACTATATATAGTGAGTGTATTCTGAATATACAGAGTACAATGAAAGGCACTTAATTTGGCAGGACCAACTTTGTTGCGAAATGCCACAAACACCACCAAAATTCACCACAGCAGCACACAGCATTACATAACGTATAGCAATAGACTACAGACAGTCAACCTTTAGATTCTCTCCTTTTTTCACGGTCAACGTGACTTTACAGTAATAGCTGCTGAATTATTACTCTGCTTCTCTCACATAGCTGAAAAGACTAGATGAAGTACGGCAGTGTATTCTAAAAGCTTTGCCTGTGTCACAGGTTCCATTTTCACCTGACTTTTCTTGCTTCCATACTGAGCCTAACAGGTATAGGAGGACAGGTACAACACAGACTGTTCTTCCCAGAATGACGTACATCATGAACCACAAAGGCATAACCTGCCTCATTACCATGTTATTGCTCATTTTTACTTCAGCCAAGTAACATTCATGATTTTGCAACTAAATATAATTTTTCCTTTTAGATGAAGGGTGTAAAACTGGGAGGCAGTGGGCACAGAGAATTGTAGTCAACTGGGATGCCTCACGTTCACTCAGGTTTGTTGACAGTGGAGTGAGGGGGCAACTGTGTCTCAAGGTGCTCTCATGTCTATCATACTCCTCAGCTCTGCCCTTTCTAGCCAGGCTCCTATAGTAAGATTTGCCGGAGTCTCAACTTGCACTCTTTACAGTTACAGACTATACCCTGTAAACATAAACAGAATTAAATAATATCTGTTTTATCCAAAGAGAATCGCTGCACATTTCTCTAGCCAGACTAATCACCATCGTGGCTGTTCTAAAGCTCCGGAGGAGACTGCTGATCCTGTTGGACTAGAGACTCTCAAACTACTCCTCACTCTTCACAACAAAAACTACCTTTACTGACGCTTAACTATACCTACTCTGTTAGCCATAGACAGCCAATCTGTTCAACAGGATTACAACATTTGTTGGTGTTGCTGAAAGAGTACTGGTATTTTTTAAATAACCATTAAAATGTATTGATGTGTTATAATCAATCGTAATTTAAAGTTTTGTCATTGCTGCACTTTAAAAATATACCTAGTAGATGGCAACAGTGTACAACAGTCAGCTGATTTCCAGCTGCTTGTGCACCATATGTTGCCATAGACGTTGCAATTGTTACTTCTCATTCAAGGTTTTAAGAGTCACAGAACGGGTATAATTTGTTGGGGTTTTTTTTTTAATCACTATCAGGATTTTTGTTTTTGTTAGTTGCTTTTATTTATTTTGTTAAGTTCCATTTGGCTAGTAATTTTTATCAAGGAAAGCAGAGTAGAGTTAACATGTATGTTAGACTCAATTACAGCAGAAAGTGATGAGGAGGTTTTGGAGCTACACGATCATCTAAACACAAGAGGGATTACAATGGAAGCAGCAGCAGAAGCCTCATACACTGCCAGAAAGTCCTGGTTTGAGCATCACCCTCACCACAGAATAGTAGTACTAGGACAATTATCATTATACTTACGTATCTTAAATGATTCATCAAACTTACCAACCTCTTACTGTGACTGTTACACTGAGCACTTTCCTTATTTGTTGGTTGAGGTGCTTGTAATGACATTAATGAAATATAATTACAGGCCTCTTTGCTTTTTTAGCTTTAATGGCCAAGTGGACCAGTTTTTAAACTTCAAGGTAATGTGATGTGAATGCCTAAAGTAAAGCAGGTGTAATTTGTTTAGATTTTAAACCTTTTCCACACAGTAACATAATTGTCTTTTTAATGGTAATTACTGAAAAAATGTAGCTTTTTTGTTAATTTTGTGTCTTGAAAAAAGACAAAGCTCCAAAATGCTTTCAGAATCGGAATCAGAAAACTTTATTGATCCCAGAGGAAACTGCTTATGTGATGACTGCCACAACACAGAGAGACACAGAGACAAGAACAATATAAAATCTAAAGTCTAAATAAAATCTAAATAAAAATCTGTAGAGTGAAAAAAAACTCTAAATTAAAAGACTTATGCTACATACAGAAATGCTTGGTATAAATATATATATATATAAGTAATACAGCTGAGTGAAAAACTATTGACATAAATGGTAGTTTGGAGTAAGTTATTGTACTTATTAGAAAATCAGTAGTAATATTAATAATGAAAAAGCAATATTGACCAAGTAGTAATATAGCATATGAAGACTATTGCTCATATGATACTGCAAGTAATTAAGTAATTTAGCAAAAATTTAGAAAATGTCACAAGATATTGCACATAATAATAATGTTTTAGCACCCGGTAAGAACATTACACAGTATTGCACAAGTTAGAATAATGCACATAGTCCTTCACACAATGATAGTTAACCCGGTAATAAAATATACAGTAAGAAGCAGCAGGCTATTGCTCAGATTATTGTGTGGATGTGTGACTTAGGGAGGAGTTGTAGATACTGATGGCGGTGGGAAGGAAGTAATACAGGACTTAATATAGAATCAAATACAAAAAACTAACAAACAAATGTTCAAATATTTAAATTATTCAAACCATCACCAACTAAATTTAAATTCATCACCCACTCTCGGAAAGGTTGGGGAAACTTTGTCAAAAAATGAAAATCTGTCATTCCATGCATTCGAATTCATATGATTTTGAAGTCCAAATGTAGCTCTTCACTACAAAATATTTTAAACTTAAAATGAAATTTCAATACAAACTCTAATTTCTTAAAGTTGAAACTGTGAAGTCAATGATATACAGGACACGTTGTAAAGTTCTGGTAACATGCAAAGCTGACTGCATAACAATACGAAGTACAAGGTACAAGGCATGAAAAACATCTTCGAGAAATCTTTGAGAATCAGTTGAAATATTTCATACTTTTCAAACTTCTGATTTTTTTTGTAGCCCTGAGAACCATTGCATCGTATTTTTATTTGCATCATCATATTTACATCATACGTCATATTTTTAGGGGTTGAAACACACTGCAGAAGGAGAGTTAATATTGAGGAACAGGGGTATTCTCACTGATAACAAAAACATTATCTCTGATGTTAAAGAGGCCTCTGACTATATTGACAAACAGATTTTGTCAAATATGACCTTTAAAATTTAATCTGTGAAAAATTATTCAAATCACATGTTAATAAGAGCACCATGGACATAGAAATGCATTTCTACACCATATTGGCTAATTATGGGCTCAACATATCAATTCTTCAAAAACCCACAGACACATGTAATGGCAGGTAGTGCCCTAAGAAATTACTGCAGGCTTTTCTCTTGCTAAATTTTGTAAACGGACATTACGTGTAGTTATGTGTAGGCGTTTGTAGAGAAGACAAGAAAATGAAGAGTGACGTACAGGATGCAATAAGGTACAGTCAACTGCCCAGCCTGCTAATTAGGTATGAAAACATGCTGTAGCAATTACCAACAAACCGCCCACAGTCTCAGGCCTGTAAAAGCTATCATCCTAGTCTGGGATTTTGTCTATAATCCCACCCATTTATCACACTACACACGCAAACAAGATGAAGCTGGGCAGTAATCTCAGCGTGGGCCACCCTCCGCTCAGCTGTCCTCCAAGGAAGAGAAGGTAAGTGAGGGTGAATAAGCTGTCCACAGTGCTGAAGCATCACCACACTGTATGACAGCAACACATGACCGAGAGAGGCCATGTCCTGGGGAGAGGCTTACAGGGTCTGAACCTTGCTGTACGTCATTTTGTTCAACACTAACTCACTATCCCAGATTAAAATCATGATGGGTTGGGAACAGACGGGGTCGTGGGTTTATGCAGGGATGGCTAACAAGAGGTGAGAGGGTGAAGAGAAAAAGGGGAGACCAGTAAAAAGTTGGAGGGTATTCAGATGTGGCAGAAGGGCGTAGATGAAGGGACATGGGTGGAATTAACCAAATCTGGATTAGATTATCATAAATCCCTTAATTTCCCTTTAATTCAAGCACTAATCATTAAAAGGCTGTTTTCCAGCCAGCTGTCGCTGTTCACTTTTCTGCAGCTGTAATGCAAAAGGGCCGTATACACACGCATCCACACAGATACTCAGAAAATATCGCTTGGCCAGTTACTGCAACAGTTGCTTGGGATTCAGTTTTCTCATTAAAGAGGTGAACTGATATTAGTTTGCAGCACTATTGCCCCCGACAGGCTTTCCTCATTGAATGTGGTCAAGCCCCTTGGGACAGGAATCTGACAAAGGCTTTCGATGAACCTTGGCAAGCGCTGGAGCAAGCATCTCATCCAAACTGTTAAATAATCAAAGTGTTCCCATGGTGACGGCCACCCTGACTACTGCGCTGGCTGCTAGCAGCAGATAGAGCCCTCCCCCTCTGGGTTCGTCTCTCTCAGGACAGAGCAGCAGAGGCCCAGGCCCCTCCCGCCCGCAGCCTAGAGTGTGGTTAGCATAACCATTCAGCGGACAGACTGGCTGTGTCACATTCAGCTCGGCTCCAAAGAGCTCCACCCCGGAGCTGCACTACAGCCGCCAGGTGGGGGAGACTGTCCATTAGACAGCTCCCAAAATTGCAACCATCCTCTGCTAGATAGCTTTCGGGTGGATCCACTCTCAATGTGTCAAAGCACCCTTGACATTTTCAGAACCAATTTAATTGGTTCTCTAAAAACACTGATCTAGATAAAGCCATGCTTGAGTCTCATTAAGAAAATGCATGAACAGTTTTTTAACATTTAAAATGCAAATAACAACAGGCATGTTTTGTAGTATTACAAGGGGGCCGAAATACACCACTTTGGCAATAGTAGGAAGAGACATCTATGCTTACTATCAAGTCCATACTGCTTCATTTCACCAATGAACACATCCAAAACAAGACATTTGTGTATTCTAATATTCTTAGTAACGCTACTTTCAATGCACAGTTTCTCATATTTACATGTAGAAAAATGTGCCATATTTATATGGCACATCTGACTTTTTCAGATTTGTTGCAAGTGAATCTTGTGGCAAGGGAGGACCAACATTGATAGCACAACGAAAACAGCTACTGATTTCTTACAAATACTACTTTTACAGTATTTGGAAATATTTGTGAGGAAATATTGTAGGTAACGTTTCCGTAATTAAGACTTTACAGCATGATTCCACTCTGTGAGAATGATCGCTCTGTGTTTCATGTCTTCCTGGTTATAGTGAGACAAGCCATGCTAGAGGAATGATCCATTTGGTGCATGAGTAATTCACATGCTTCATGAGCTGCAGCCCAGGGCGCCACTAGTGGGGACAGAGAAAGGGGTCTGTGTGGGGTGTTTTATGCTGAGTAGAGGCGAGAGAGCAAGAAGAAGAGTGAAAGAAATGGAAAGTCAGAGTTGCATCTGTTAGATGGTCCTTTCTGCCTGCCTTTATTGGACTCTCATATAAGCCACACTGCAATCTGATCAATAGAGACTCAATTACTATGCACCCAACATCTCATTCACTTGACTGAAGCATGGGTGTTGAGAGAGGATGCCAAGGCAAGAGAGACAGAGGTACATGGTGGGAAAACAAGGGAATATCTGATAAGATTGTGCTTTTTTTTCTTCTCCAATGACACTGGAAACATCTACATGCACATCCAGCATTCACATCCGTCTCAGGAGTGTTGTGTGTGTTTCCACATGAAGAAATCCAAATTCTTCAAATCATCTATAAAGTGCCAAAATTTGTGTTATCTTATACTATAATGTGGAGAGAGCAGTCAGAAAAACATTGAGGAGCTTTTGAGGAGTTCACTGTTTCTTTCTCAATACAGGCTGAAGTAGAAAACACAAAACAACATCATGGTTGATATTACAAATGTGAATTAAATTCATATCTGACCTTCAGCACATTGTAACACATACCCAAAAATGCTTTAGAATTTTTTAAAATTAATTTATCATTAAAGCACCGTTACACTAAAACTACTAGAATACATCTAAAATATGATTAGCCTTCTAACAATCTAAACTGACTCTTCTAAACTAAAGGTTTAATGATTTCAACTCTGCACTAATAAAATTCCAAATTAATCTTAGTATATTGAAATGAAAATGTATAAATGAAATACAGTATCTACAAAGGGCTTTTGAAGCCTATCTTTTGCCTTTATAGGCGAAACATTATAGGTGAAATGCAGGTGCATCCTGTGTATTTTTGTACTGTTATAGCTGTGGTTCACTGTTTGATAAGGTCACTCTCTCACCATAGGACGTGCTACTTTGTAAACTTTGCTTTTTGTATTTAAAATTTGTATTTACCAGAACCACTCCAATCCATGTAATATATAATGAGAGCTTTGTAGAATTAGGACATTTTCACATCAGTGACACTTGATAACACTATTCTAACCACAAGAAATGATTGTCAAACCTGACAATAGACATAACATTACACTCTTAGACACTATTCTAACTTTATACAAAAATTCAAAAACAATGGAGTGATTAGATACTGAAATACAGTAAAATAAGAGGATGTTTAAACCATCAGCAATGTTTTCCACCAGTAAAGTGTTCACCAGCTTAGCCTGCTGGTCATGGTGAGCATCTCCAAATGAGCCTCTAAGAGGTCATCTGTCTGACCTTCAGCTCAACACACACAGCCACTGTGGAATAATAACATTACATCTAACAGCCATAGCAACGAGCAGACAGTATGAGGATCACTCTAAATGCGTTGGTTTAACCGAGTCAATGATGCCTGTATAACATACCTTACATCTGCATTATATGAACACTGAAAAATTTGACGTTGGCAAGACAGTTGCCAGAAACAGCCTTGATTGGAGGATGAGGGCTCATACGGAGAACATAAGCCCTCTCTGTGATAATAATTCAATCTACCCAACCCTGTCTGATCACACCGCTGCCAGGTTATGTGATCCACTGCACCATCATTATGGCGAGGAAACAGCCTCTGTCATCACTACTGAAATAAAACTTCAAGCTGCTTCACTTGCCTTACCATCATACAGAGCACAAGCAGAACAAGCTGTTCAATGACACATGATGAATTACTGCAAATTGAAGACAAAATAAAATTTTATCAAACCCTAGAAAAACCTACATTAGAGATTAAAGAAAACACACAAAGATGCCAACTTGATTGATGCCTGACTTCTAGGTCTGAAACCAATACTGATTTCACATAGTTTAAAATGCCTGAGATTTTCATGTATTACCTAATATGCCTTAAATAGTGGACCTAAAAGGGCTGGTTAAATATTCGCCAATGTATCAATGAATATGATCTATTTGGCTTTAACAATAAAAGCTTCACGTGACCACTGCCTACTGCCTTTCAGCTGGTTGCTACCCCTTGTTGCTAAGATAACAGCGCTGTTTGCTCTGACGTGCCATTCTGGTGGTGAGTGTCAATAAGAGGTAACAGAGGATCTCACACTTTTTTGCTGTTACTTTGCTTTCCGTATATGTGTTTTCATTTCAGAACGAGCTATTTTCACAAGTTTTCCACTTTCCCTCTCCTTTTGAGCAGCCTGTAATATACGACTGACCCCGTTTTGCCAGGCCCTATAGGCTGTATCCTTTCACACTGTGAGTCTGTGAGGCAGCAGGCAGGGGTGTACCCAAGAGTAGCTTAAGGGTCAGCAAAACCCAGAGGAATCTTATGGGATCTGCTATTAAAACAAACAAGCACAGATCACAAAGACACCTTTTGCTATCAGCCTAGAGGAAAAGGCCCCTTTTCTATCTTCCATTCTTCCTCTTTCTGTCTGCCTACATCTCTCCACTCTTCTGGAGACATGAGTGAGGGATCAGGTCTCCATCCCTCCACTCCAACACGCCCACACGACTCCATTCACTCCGCGTGCCTGTGTTCCGTTTGGCTGACAAATTCGTGTAGGTGTTGAAAGTGATGAAGAATTACAGTAAGTAGGACAACGGCGCTGAAACAAGAGCTGTGCCACTACTTTTCTCTACACAATTATGAATATATTCATGAGGACGCTTATCCATATGCTGGCATATTTACTGCCAAAAGGCCGTGAAAAAAGGCTTTGTTTTAAATGTTTGTATCACTTCAGGGATTGCCAAAACAATCTACCTCCCACAGAGGGGCCAGATTTGCAATCTCTCTCACACACCTTATGACGGAGAGAAGGGTGCGAGCCCTCAGCACACATCTCCACTGAGATAAGAGCGTGCATCGCTTAGACGCACATAGATATCACATGTACAAGATCTGAGAACGCACACACCAGTCATTTTCCCACACATCATCGAAGATAAAAACGTAACAAATAAGATAACAAAAATGATTCAGTTAACAAAAACATTCTGGTATCAAACAGCTGGATCAAAAAGTTCTCTTGATCTTAAATTGATATTTTTGAAGAAAAAAAAAAACCAAATGGTAAACCTATTACTAAGTGTACATCATATATGTGGGGCAGATTGTGGGTTCGAATCCCAGGACTGCTGGAGGCACCACCAAGGTACCCTTGAGAACAAACAATTATGAGTTAATGAAAAAGTCTTTATTTCATTCATTTTACTTGTTTTTTATGTGAATGAACACCTTGTTTAAGTGCCATTTAGAGTATTAGGGCTTGATTTTTGGTATAGTAACTGATATCCCCTATGTTCATTACATAAATGACTCATTAATCCTTATTAATCCATATTCTCTAAGTACAGACTGACAAGGGAGGACTCAGCAGATGTTAAATTGTGTTTCAGGGTGAAAAGTAATCCCTAAAAGTGAGAGGAACTTTGGACAAGTGCAATTCCATAAACAGATCATTGTTATAATTTGCAGTTATAACCATATATTGCGAGGCAAATCATGAAATGGGTTGAGTTTGTTGAACTCAGACACTTGTGGCATCTGACAATAATGACATCATTCTGTTACTTGTGGTTTATGACAGGGAATCAGCAACGCAGTGATGGCAAAATTATATTAGTGGCCTTCTGTTGCATCTCTCTTTCTCTCGCTCTCTCTCTGGTTTAGGCCACCCTTTGGCACAGACAGCATCATCACTGGCCTCGCAATGATTCTGATGAGCATATGCAGCGCTTGGATTTGGCTGATTACATAATTGGAATTTTAATGGGGAATATTAATCCACAGGGGACGCATATTGGGTTTTATAAGCTGGCTGATCAGGATCTGTAGCTACTCCAGCAGTCAATTCATAGTGTACGGTGTTACACAAGTGGCACGTTCCACTAAAGCTCGCATAAAATTCTGAAAATATCAACCTGAAGCCCGAGCAACAAATAAAATGAGTGAAAATGAACATATGATAATTATTCTTTACTGTACCAAAGGACTTATGCCATGCAGCTTAATGTATTTTGAATGCATGTGCGTGCATGACAGTATTTGCTACTACATGGCAGCCTATATGCATTTCAAAACCTCTTTGCTTGTCTACGCATCCACAATGTGGTCCCTTCCTTTTAGGCAGAGCAAGGCTTATTTAGAGCTCAGTTCAGCCTGCACCATGGCAACAACGGCAATGTGTGGCTCAGGCAAAGCTCTCTTCCTACCCCGCGCCAAACTGGATGCTGCATAAATGTGTGCGCGTGCATGTGTGTGTGTTTGTGTGTTTTCTATGATGTGTTCTATGACTTTTTACAATATTCCACATGTCCGCTAACACTTACGCCAAGTCCAAATACTTATACATGGATTGCATTTGCAGTGCCTTTTAAAAGGTTCAAAGGCATCCAGAACCTCAGTGATTAATGAGCTGCTCAATAAGACCAGTTCCACATGCCATTACAAAGCCTTAATGGGTGCCCATCTTTTTTCTTTTCTCGTGCGAAGCCACAAAGTCACAAAGTCGTGATGACTAATCCCACATAATAAAACATTTCCCTCCCCTCCAGATGCAGAATGAAACACAGCAGAAGGATCCAATGTGGTTTTTAGGTTTCGTTTTGCTGCCATAACTTTCTGTTAGTCACAATGAGCAAATATTGCTTGGTCATCAATGGCTTTACAGTTCTACTCATTAACTAAATCAAATAAATGTAAACATTAAACATTACAGGTTTTCACCACACTGTTGGCAAGTAAAAGCTAGTGCAGTCCTGGCGTCCATCCTGGTGTCCATGTTATTCTTTTTGACATTTTTTTTCATAATATGAATATTATGTAAAAAAAAAAAAATGTCAATAGAACAAGATAAAAAAGGAGAGTTTTCTCTCCTTTTTTATCTTGTTCTATCAGTCTTAATGTGTATCATTATGAGGCTGTTTGAAGACTATTCAACCTATTTCCACATACACAGATCAGACACAACATTAAAACCACTGAGGTGAAGTGAATAACATTGATTACGTTTTTACAATAACACCTGTCCAGAAGCGACATATATTAGAAAATGAAAAGTCAGTTCATAAAGTTACTAAGTTGAAGGCAAGAAGAATGGAAAGTGTTAAGATCTAAACGACTAAAAAAAAGGCCCAAAATAAGATGGTTCGGCTACTGGGTCAGAGCATCTCCAAAATGGGCAGTTCCAAATATACAGAGGTTAGAAAATCCCAAAAGGGGTCCAAGGAAAGACTACCAGTGGACCAGCAACAGGGCCGTAGATGTCCAAGGTCCACTGTTGAAAGTGAGGAATGGAGGCAAGCCCATCTGAAGAGCTACTGAAGCACAAAAAAACAATGCTGAAAAAAAATAATCACATCTTGCAGCACACGGGGCAGACCAGTCAGAATGCCCATGCTGACCCCTGTCCACTATTTAAAGCACCTATAATCGGCACATAAGCATCATAATTCAACCATGAAGCATTAGAAGAAGATGGACTGGTCTGATGACGTAAAAAAAGAATCTACTGCTAATGTGCTGGTGTCAGAAACCACAGTACCCCCTCAGGGGTTTAGTGGAGCCAGTTCTCAATGGCTCAGAGTTGTTTTAATGTTATAGCTCATCAGTACATAGCTTTACTTGTTTTATATAAATTTATCTTTGTGATGTTTTCTTTTATGAAGATGATGACACTAAGACTTGTATTTCATGTAGCGAATTCATATGTCATTTTATTTTCAAATAAGGCAAGAACTTTCACCACCAGGCTAACTATAGGACTACTGAATACAGACTATAGAGACTACAGTCTTTGGCTGAAGATGCTAATAAATCACATGACACAACCTATTGGATCATTGTGAACTGTTTGTTTTCCTCATGACAAGTAACTCGAGAAAAGAAAAGGCTGCTTTGAAGCTCAGTGCAGATTGGATTCTTGAGTAAGATGGTACATGAAGGAGAATATATTATTTAATAGGCTGTTTGAAAGAGGAGCGCTTCTCTTTCTCTTATACTAAATGCACTGTATATTATTCTACTGAAGTGGCACTGTTAATTGTCTTTTGCATGTCTTCTAAAGATTGCTTGTAAAGTTAGAGATCAAGGCAATTGGCTTACTCTACTGTTGCATTTATTGTAAATGGCTCTTAAAAAAGGCATCTGCTAAATGCCTAAAATAGTGTTACAGATCATTTTATATAGATTTGTGTGTTGTCAAATTACAAATGACTTGCCCTTTGTATTAAATACATTTTCTCAGGTTTTTGTATTTTAGTTTGATACTTATGAATGGCAAGTATTTGTCAGCTTTTTTATGTATTTATGCCCATCTCTGCAAATAACAACATACCTGTGCAGTAATAAAATCATGCTCTAGACATATTCTTAAAGGTCATTAGGAAAGTCACAGATTCCAACACTCCAACACTGATTCCAACAACCACAAAATATACCCTCACTAGTATAGTGGGAATTTATCATTGCAAGAGAAGTCAGCAGAATCCATGAAGATCAATGATCACTCAACATAGGACTGAGACAATAACACCCATACTTACAGCAGGAACTGCCATATAAGTACAGAGGAGCAAACACCAGCTCAAATTTGGGCTGCTGTCTGCTGACCGTGTAACACTGAGAAACTTTGATAAGGCAGCATGGTAATCCAGCATGTAATCTTTACAGGCTCAGCTCAGCCCTCTCGTAGCTGTTGCCAGGGGCTGAGGCTCTCCGAGATGAGAGATGTGCAGCTCGATTCTTATCTCTGTTGAGATATGGGGTGAGTAAATATGTGGATCAGTGCTGTGGTGTCTGTAAATTCAAAATGTACATTACATCAGGTAACATTCCCATGTAAAATGGGATTTTCAACACAATTTCAATACAGTGATTTTACCAAGGCATAAAACCAAGATCATCTGACTATGAGCTCATTCACAAGATTCTGAATACAGATTAATAGTCTTGTGGATAACCATAATCATAAAAGCTGATCATAACTGAGCAAGCACCGTATGTCAAATCATTACTGGAATACATTCTTTATTAAATAAAATATCAGTATACTTAAAAAAATAAAGCAGCTGCCATTTACAATCATCTACAATGGTTTGAACAAGTTAATACATGTTTTGTTGAAGTGTGAAAATAACATTCTCTATAGGAGGCAAACTTAACTAATGCAATAAAACATAAAACACGAAACTTTTTCACAGGTCCCATTAAATGTTTTTCACCAATATGTTAAATTAGGCAAATAAGAGTAACTGTGCATTAAAAGAAGTAGAAATGTCTTCACTGTAGAGGAAATTATTTTTATTTAGACTGCCTAGATGAGTCATTTGACCAGGGAATCCCAAACATTTGCATACAACTGTACGTTCACATAAAAAGCCTCATTTAAGAGCTGATTTTTTTTGGCCTTTAACGTGTCTTAATGATGCCGTTCTGGCAAAACAGGCCTACAGAAAATCATAAACCACTCATACCCAGCTCACACACACACACACACACACACACACACACACACACACACACACACACACACAAACCACTATGTGGAAGTGCTTGAATTCTAAAATAACATCATATAACTGATACTGACATTCAGGCATGTTACAGCTACATAAGAGAAAACATGTTTTTTTCATTGTCCAATGTTGATATAAAGGCTGCTATATACAGTAAATCCCCACTTTAACGCGGATCAGCATTCGCTGTTTCAGTCCATTGCGGATTTATTCTGAGAACCGAACTAATAATTGCTTTCTTGAAACCCCCACACAAACGTGGAAACCGCAGATATCCTGCGCATTTTTTTTGCTTTTGTGACGTCCAGGCCTCGTCCGCCACGCCCCCTCGTTCTCATGCTGGGTTGCTAAGCACCGCCCAACATAAACAACCAGCATGAGGCGAGGGGGCGTGAAGGACGAGGCCCGGACGTCACAGCTTTTTCGTGGCAATATATAATTTTTCATGCATTTTTGTGCTAAATTATTAAGAAAAGTATCATTTGCTAATTTTGTAACATAAATATTAACTTAAATTCAGCTACATTTCCACATAAAATATAATTGTATAAATGTTTTGGTACTGTGGAGAGAAACACTGTGGTGAAATACCGCTGTACTCAGAGGCGGGAGGTTTGAAAGTAGCCAATCTGAGAACGCTATTTATTTCTACTTGCTGCTGATTGGCTGCTGCCCTGTGACGCTGCAGTCCAGAATTTCCCCCGTGGAGCGTCTCGAGTGTTCTCCTGTTTTTCGTTTTGTTCTTCTTAAAGCCCTGCATTTTTATTACTGTAAATTAAATACATTTATTACTGTATTTATCTGCTTATACCAAAGAAAACACACGTACATGAATTATAGTACAGTCTATACAGGGGTAACATAGGTATTTACATTCTCAGTGTGGGGGCATATTTAGGTTTATGCTATAAAAACGGGCATTTTTTAGTTTTTTTTTTTTTTAACCACATTACAACATCGCGGTTTTCCACTATACGCGGGTGCTCTTGGAATGCTCTTATCGCAGGGGTTTACTATATATATAAATAGATGATTTATGTGTTGTTTATTAACTGGACACAAGACAAAGTGGACAACAAAAGCCGCTTTTTTAATACGGTACGTAATGTATGTTCTGTCTGCCATGAGGATAAAGAATATTAAGAGAAGCTGTTATTCATAGTCAGAATTTACCAACACACATAAGTGAAAGCATACTTTTAACAGCATGTTCTCACTGGAGGTTAAACCAGGATTATGGCTGGAATGACAGAGACTGTCCCTGCAAATGAGCTAAGGGTTTGGCAGCATGCTTGTGTTAAGATAAGATAAACCTTTATTAGTCCCACAGTGGGAAATCTGCATTGATATGACAGAAAGTGGATAGAACAAAGGTAAGAGCAGCAATAGAATAAAAGCTACACAACACAACAGAATAATATAAAAACACTCTATACAGATAATACAAAAATATTAATATGGACTATATAAATAATGTATGGATGTACACACACACACACAC
>JBBIGA010000032.1:1443117-1453187 GCA_037576975.1 Alestes dentex | reverse complement strand
TCTCGTGCTGGGTTGTGTATGTTTGGGCAAGGGGGCATGGCGGACGAGGCCCGGACGTCACAGCTTTTTCATGGCAATATATAATTTTTCATGTATTTAAGTGCTAATTTATTAAGAAAAATATAATTTACTAATTTTGTAACATAAGTATTAACATAAACTCAACTACATTGCCATATAAAAAATAACTATACATTTTTTGGTACTGTGGGGAGAAACACAAAAAAGCGCGTCTTTGGATGGTGAAATATGGCTTTACTCAGAGGCAAGAGGTTTGAAAGTAGCCCGTCCCAGAACACTATTTATTTCTCCTTGCTGCTGATTGGCTGCTGCCTTTTGACTCAGCTGCAGTCCAGAATTTCCTCCGTGGAGCCTCTCGAGTGTTCTTGTGTTTTTCGTTTTGTTCTTCTTAAAGCCCTGTATTTTTATTACAGTAAATTAAATGCATTTATGACTGTACTTACCCTGCTTATAACAAAGTAAATGACAGCGCATACCAAAGAAAACCCCCATGCATGAATAACAGTACAGTCTTTGCAGGGGTAACATCGGTATTTTACATTTTAGCACTGCAGGAGTTCAGTGTAAACTGTACAGTATGAATGCAGGTTTACCTTTACATTTTTTTAAGAGTAATGTATTAAGCTGAATTTAAAATGAAATTAAAGTGTTTTGGGAGCATAAAGGTTTTTCACTATATGCGGGTGCTCTTGGAACGTAATGCGAAAAGCAGGGTTTACTGTATACAGTAAAGTTGAAAATTATTAGCATACTGCATAACAGTTTTAGTGAATATAACAGACACAATGTACAAAGCAGGCTGGTAGAATTTTTAATTAAAGATTTTAATTTAAAAATGAACAGCCAAGTATGGAAAAGTCTATGAAACACCAAAAGCTACACAGCAAAGCAAAATAGTCCCTAGGCCCACTAATCAGTTGAACGTGACGCTTTAATATGCTTCCTGACACTGCTGTGCCATTTTGTGCTTTCCGTTAAAATCAATTGCTATTTTAAAAGGAAGCAGTGCATACATTACCAAATTTTGTGTACATTGTTTTAAGTACAGAGAACTCTAACATTAAGACAATATTTTATTTTATTATGGTATTTTATCTGGGTTAAGGTAATTTTATTGCTTTCCAAGTATTAAACTGATTTATGATGACACACATTTCAGTTCTTTAAATTCATCAGCACTTCTGTTCTATATATAAAAAGTGAGCACCTGTTTTTAATTTAATCGTATTTAATCTTATTCTTTTCATTTAGGAACAAGTTCATAATTGTGCTTGGTAGATGTTATGATACAGTGTAGATCATGAATACAGGCCTGGAGATTCATTTATAGAAAATAATTCCATATATAATTGCAACTTTGATCAGAAAATTAGATATTTCCATCAAATCAATTATCTTTCATTTGAACTCCTCATCGACTTTACGAAAAAAAAGGAATGTACTAGACGTGCTGCTGTGCACCGCTATGGATATGTGCACACATAGTTGAAGAAAAAGTTGTATTCTAAAATTATGAACAGACACCCACAAACGGCCAGAAAGAGGAGCGAGAAGGCCTGGGGATCGGACATGCAGGAGAGTTTATTGATTGCAATGCACACAGATTCCACGTTCATGCGTGGGTGTCATGATATGGCTGGGCGCAGATCGTGGATGTGAGGTGCTGCTATTTGTGGCCTGATCCAGCGAGGAGAGCACAACCCAAGCATGGATGATGACTCCACAAGTATCATAAAGAATAGTGTGCAGCACAGCACACCACCGGCCTGAACATAGCCCTGGCTTTCACTGTAATGATAACCCTATGACTCTGTGGAGGGTGTTGATGGCACTGATGAAAAAGCTTGTAATCATGCCAAGGCTCTTGGTGGCTTGTGTGCCCGCCTGTTTCCTTGTCAACATAGTGAACGAACCAGGAACTGAATCATGAGGAGCGCTCTGACCATGACGGCTGCGTATGCCAGGGCAGCCACAATTGTGATCAGCAGAAAATAGAAGAATGAGCAGAAAAACATGCATTCTCATGAGTGTCGTGGAGCTGAGCAGGTGGAAGGTGGGGACAGCATTTCAACAAGCCCTCTGACTGAGAACATATGGCTGACAGGTCCTGCAAAGCCAGGAAGAGGGAGTTCACTCCTCTCAGCATAACCCACCAACACACACAAATACACAATAAAATGTACAAATCCAAATAACTGCTACCCGTAATATAAAAAAAACTGCCATGTAGACACTACATGTTAAAAATTCACCTTCAAGTATGTTATTACAGTGGTCATTTTTAAACATTTGGACATTTCAATCGTCCAACCAATATACTTTAAAGCATTATTCTACACTTCTAAATATTTTGTGCTCAGAAAATGTTTAGTATGCATTTGCATATTTCAATCTATCTCATGCCCACTGAACACATGCTACCATAAAGATTAAGACAAAATCACGTCACCGCTTCTGACCAAAACTTTTCATGACACCAGTCTCCTCCCACTCCCAGAAAAGAACCTTCCCTATACTTTTTTTCTCAGGAACAGAGCCTTTTGCCTTCCTCAAAGTGGATAAAAGCCAATTTCTGCAAACGTGGACATAAATATTGCAGTGTACCTTGTCCTCCTGTTTCATAGTGCATTTGCAGTGATTTACTGTCCTCTCCTCCCTCAGATTTTTATGGCTTCTCTACATTTTGTTTCAAAAAGATGTTCTAGAGAGAGGTTTGTATGTATGTGTGTGTGTGTGTGTGTGTGTGTGTGTGTGTGTGTGTGTGTGTCAGTGTTTCCATCTAGTGCCTAAATATATATGTGTGCAAGGACAGATGGATGGCTTGGTAATAGGGGTGGAATGATACACTCCGTGCAAGATTTGATTTGTTTCAGGATGCTGGGTTCACAATCCGATTTCCTCCCAATAGTCTTAAACAAAATTTGAAACTGTTTTATATATCACACTTGTTCTCCACACTGACAATATCACATTTTTGCACCTCAATTTCAGCTTTTTAAATGCATCCTTACTTGATAGAATTAGTCTTGGGACAAAACTCAAAGACACAGTGATGATCAGACGATCAGTGATGATCAGCGATGATAAGATGGCAGTTTTATTATTTAAAGTCCAGTTTTAGGAGTATTTGGCAGATTTATTTAAGATTATTTTTAGTGATAATGATGATATGAATTAAGGTCATTTAGCAAAGGTCTGAATGGTTATTTGAGAGCCCAGCAACCAACATACTGTGGAAGAACAGCTTTTCACACGATGAGAACAGATCATTCTGCAAACCTGCAAGTCTGTCTTTAGCGTAATTTACCCAGTGAGAAGTAATCTAAAAAAGTAATGTTAAAATAATCATGTCTATAAAACAGCACTACAATTCAACACTCCCTCAGGTAACTCTCTCTGTCTCTCTGTCTCTGTCTCTCTCTCTCTCTCTCTCTCTCTCTCTCTTTCTTTCACTCATCACCGTGGCAAAATTGGGTGCCTATGGAGTGCAAGCAAAAAAGATTTGGTGACCAAAACAGAATGAACTTTGACATCCAAAACATACAATGCAGGTTAACAGTTGGAAACTCTCTTTATGCACTACTAGCAAAAAAATATGTTTTTAAAAAAGAACTTTCAGAACATAGTATACACAGTCTGGAATATATCTGTTGTATTATTTACAATGTTTGTAAGGTTTGTATTTTTTGTTTTTAATTGTAATTTTTAATGTTTTGTATGGTTTGTAATTTGTACCACATTTTCAGCATTTAAAAAATATATAAATTTTATAGATGTATCAGCTGTACAACACAATGTTCACTGCCAATCAGTGTGTGCTCATTACAGCTGGCCTGTGACCATCATGAAATACTGAACTATTGTAGTGTTACTTCTTTACTACGACAAAACTCAGCTGTGTGGTGACATCACTCTCAGTTTTCAAGGCTGTCAGGCCTTTTTAGTGTCAGGAGAGATAACGGTCACAGAGAAGCCAGCAGGGCCTAGTGGGACTGCCCTGTTTCAGAGAATGGCTGAAGAGAACCGTCTGCCACCATGTGCTGCTCCACCCCCATCTAGGCCTTTCTTAGCTGCCATTCATTCAAATTTATCAGCAATATCCCCACAGCCGGGAGCCTCCAGAAATATGTTACAAGCACCTACAAACCTCCCAAATGAATTTTTATACGCTCTCCTGAATCCTCAAAGCCTCTACAGTCAGATTTGACCATTTGGGTGGTAGCGGCCTAGTGGGTAAAATGCTTGCCTGCGAACACGATGACAACAAAGTCGCAGTTTCAAACCCCCATTGTGTCCTTTAGCAAGACAATTAACCCTCAGTTGCTCCAGGGGAGCTGTCCCCGTAATTGTAAGTCGCTCTGGATAAGGGTGTCTTGCAAATGCCACTTTAAAAAAGTTATGATACGCACAACCAGACCACAGAACCCTGAAACACTGCCCAGATTACTAAAGAGCCATTGCAAGATGTGAAGGTTCTTTTCACCTTTAAAAGGTGTACAAAAGTTGTACCTTAGGGAACAAAAATGTTTCTTCAATGACATTGCTAAAATATGCAAGCAGTCCATCTACCTTGAGCTTCTGAGAATATTCCATAATATGTTAAATAAACAATGAAAACATGATACCCATTCTACCGCTGTGATCAACAAGATATAAGAAATATACTGGTGACATCACTTTTCCTGTATAATATTTAATGGCAGCTTCTTCTGTTACTTCAACTTGTTAAAGGATTTATTCCTCTTGAATGATGAAGACACTCCGGATCTGAGATGGAGGTCATCTTTGCCACGGCAGGGGTCAGAGCTGAAGAAATTTGAAGGGATAAGTCCCTCTTTATGTCCTCCCTTAAAATCCCATTGCTCTCATAAGGATTGGGTTAGGATGCACAACACTCATCTTAAAAGCGCCTTGAATGCACTTTTGAAGATAAGGGTACGTCAGCAGACATGCATGCAGTCAGAATCCCAGGAGAACATCCTACGCCAGAATATTAATCAAACAAAGGAGCCTAAATTAATTACACTTTTGACAATACACTTGGTCAATTCAGGAAAAAATTTGAGAAAAAGAACCATTTTCCAGACAGAACCGTAATGATGTACCACCTACTCTCAGCGCACACCATAGCATTACAAATATTTGTCAAAAGATGTATCTAACATTTTGCAATACATTGTAAAAAAAAAAATAATGGCCAATTAATATTTAACACATACTGTATGACTAGTAAGGGCATGTCACAAAAGTAGAGAAGATTATGATAAGATACTGGACCCCAAAGAAAGACAGTCTAGTTGTTCTAAAGCTCAGGCTGCAAGACTACAAAACTAGACTGCTTAGTTAACATTTTTAACGTTTTCTTCAAACTTCCTCCAGTGTTACATACCTCACTTAACCTGAACTGGAAATGACCATGATATTTACTAACAGAGAACTCATTTTAAACATATATTTTAATAGTTGAAGGCCACAACTACACAATTGTTGCAGGAATAAAATCTTTACAAAGGTATCACCTTTTAAATGTAGATTATATTCACTTCTCCACAATTACTAGTACTATTTGTGCCGGAATTTACAATATTTGAAGAAACCGGGAATGTATGCAACTGTGGATACCTAAACCTAATCTTATTGTTAGCGGATCATTTTACAAGCCTATGTAAGAAAGCTTTCATTCACTTGAAGGGCTAAGGACAAAACGGCAGTCAGATTTTGCTCTAAAATGTCCAAAAGAGTACATGATCTCATGCATCCTAATATGTTTTGCAGTCATATAAAACAAAATATTCATTGCCAAACCAAGTTTTTGCTTGGTCATTCCTCATCTTTCAAATTAAAGTTCATTAAGTAGAGAGCAGAGCCTCTCTTCTGGCAAGTTGTCCAAAGGAGTTGTCGCTGTATTATTGGAAAAGTGGAATGTTTTTCAACCTCAGTTTTCCCAAGATACACACAGTTCTCCAATTCTTGAGGCTTGGTTGAATATTTTCCCTCTTGAACCATGTTCCAAGCTGTGCCAAGCATTTATTTGTTTAGCCATTGCTACATTTATCAATGCCAACACTCTTCTGTCTCATTTAATGTTTGTAAATAAGTGATACTTATGGTGTCCTGAAGACTCACGCAAAACAATCATATATCTACTACAATTTGTAGATGTTCTAGAGAAATCATAAAATATGCATTTCTTGACATTAAGGATTTTCCTTTAACTCTTTATTAACATCACCAGCAGACGTAATAGTCAGGTCAGCAGCCGAGTCGGCTCCTGAATTCATGCGTGCAAAATAATCGATGCATTTATCACCGCTTACAGAATATGAAAGAAAACAATGATCAGACACCTTATTCATTCCTAATATTTTTTCCTTCAAGGTTTTTTCTTTAGAAAGATGATTTTACAATTAAATTTCAGATCTACCCACCCCAACAGAAATAATAATCTCTTAACATTAATCTGTTCAAACAGAATCTGTGTCAAAACAACACAATATATTATATTTTACTCCTATATAGCAAAAATAGAAGTTAGTTGTGTTGCCAGGGTTCTCATGTATGTCTCAGCGTCTGACAATTTTTTTAGGTATAGCACCGACAATAAAAGAAAGGGTCCAATGGGAGCTTACTAAAGATGAATTTAAATATAAGAAAAAATGCACATACATACACACTAATGAGCGCTAGAAGGCCACACACTATTGCCCTACAGAGAGGAGGGGGCAGATGCTGGTTCACAGCTTCATGGCTGCTCTCTCTGAGCATCTCTGCTCACAACTCCACCAACCGCCTCATCTTACGTAACCCCCTCCCCCTCCAGCCTGCTCGCCTTTATTGGCTTATTTCTCTCGTTCTCGACATTAATATTTTCACCTTTATCACAATCATTTTTCGCTGCAAGTTTTGACTGGCAGTTCTCTCCGACTGTGTCTGTTATGATGCATGTGTTTGTCTGCCTCTAACGCTGTCTTTTTATGCACACTGCAATTCATGAGAATTCACAATGGATGATGTTTGTAAATAAAGCATATCGATGTGGCCTTAAAAGATAACCAAAACCTCCTCTGAAAGCTTGACAGACAAGATGGAGACAGGAGGTTTCCATCCCAATTATGTACAGTATCTACTCCAGGTGCTTTAATACAGTCACTGCCTTACACCCCTTATTTGACCACCCTTTCTCTCACTAATCAAACAAATCTTCCACTAGCCTGCTCTCAAAAGCTGCCGATCAAGCCATTACATAAAGAAAACAGTATCTGGTAAATATTAATATTGCTAGGGGAGGCATTTAAAATGACAAATTTGACAAAGGAGTAGAGAACGTACATGGAAGCAAAAGATAAAATGTAAAATGATTAAAGTCTGTCATGCTTTGCCTAAGATAAATAGCAGCACCCATGAACATACAATTTCACAAAACAAACAGGCGGTTACAGCACTGGTTCATCCTGACAGGAGTAGCAGAATGCTGGATTCATTCGGCTTCCTGCTCGTGCCTTTCTCCCTGCGCTTGGTGGAATCTCTCTCTTTCCCTCACAGCCACAGATACTTCACCCTCCATTTTAGTGCTATGCTCCTGGTCTCTGTTCCCTCACCTTTTTCCCTCGTTCATGAACATACATATAAAAGCACCCCCTCCCAGCCAGTTCCCACATTCCAGGCACGGCATGCAAGCATAGGTTCATATGTGCTGCATATCCAAGCAGGCTGTTGCTCAAATTAGGGGCTGTATCTTCCATTTCATACCATGAGAGCGACCCCTCCCCCACCCCTGCTCACTCACACACACACACACACACACACACACACACACACACACACACACACACACACACACACACCTTAATTACAGTTTGCATTCATAGGTTCAGTCTGACATGCTCTAGCAGAATATAGGTGTTAGAAACAGTCAAAACAAAAAGGCCAACTTAATTTAAATGGTGAATAGATCATAACTGTATTAATGATATAACTGCGCTATTGCTTTTTGTTTCCTTGCCACTATTTTATCTCATCTTGTTTAAGTCATGTCTACGCCATGCAGATATCCAACAACCTAACAAATATGACCAGCAACTACAGAAAGATGACCAGCATCTATTTAGATAGAAAAGGCTGTTCAGTCACTCCCATCTCTCCATCTCCTCCAAAAAAAGATATCCATGTATTTTTCAGAATAAAAAAATCTTTATTCCTCAGCCTTTAAAACAGAAAAAATGCTCTGTAGGACAAAAATGTCCAGGTCTGTTCTAGCGCTGGTGAATATATAAATATATGAATTAACAGCAAGGTAACCAGGCATTAATCTTTTATGTCCACTCAAAAAATCTCAAATACAGTCAACCTGTACAGTCCCTGCTGTTCACAAAGCCCTGTAAGATCATGTGGATTTGTATGAGGGTTTAAAGGAGCTATACCATTACACTTACACTGGGAGGACACTGACATTAGGCAATGCACAACCGCCTTGAACACTAAATCTTCCTGAAAATACATATTACTGCACATATAGTCAAACATCGAATCAAAAGGACCAGTACTCCAAGAAGCCCTTATTTAGAGGGATCATTGCTAGGTTAGTATAGGATTTAAACAGAGGGTTTAAACAGCTTCACTAAACGTGTTCACACATGTGTCAGTTCCAGCCTAGCAACCATATACACCAACTGCCTACACTCAACGCCCCCAGTGGCATGGGCAGATATCAAGCACGAAAAACACATTTACCTGATCATACCAGTCCCGATTGGAACAGGTACATTCTGGCCACCATCCTCCTTGCCCTCCCGAGTTGTTGCCGTTCACCTTGGGAGCACCTTTGGATTGGCTCTTGGGATTGGGGCCTCCAGGACCCCCGGCAGACATCATTTTTCCCTTACTTCTCCCTAACGTGCCCCCACCACCCATGCCCGCTCCTCCACCTGAAGTCTGGGGTGGTAAGGTCTGACCGCTTCCGTAGCCAGCCGGATATCCGTAAGGCTCTGGCTGCCAGTCTCCATATGCTGGGGCGTCCATCCTGCGCAGAGCAGCCATGCGGGTCACCTCATAGCATTCTGGGCACTTACAGCAGTGGTGGTGTTTGTGCATGCTGGCTGGCTCACACGGCGTGGCGCTCTCTTGTTCTCTCTCACTGCTGCTGCTGCTGATGCCTGCTCAGATCAAACAGAGCACAAGGTGCTGCTCGGCTGAGGGAACAGCAACCGCTGACTTTTTTTTCCTTTATCGCAAGCCCTGGTATCCCTCTCTTTGTTCCTCCCAATCCAGAAAAAGCAGATGAGGAGGCAGCAAGCAGGAAATGAGTAATACAAAAAGAACTGTAGTCTTCCTCCGTTCGATGCAAAAGCTTTGGGAAAATAATGCCAAAAATACTGTATATGATCTCACAATCAGAGACCAGCCCCGATGACAGAATTTTCTTCTTGCTGTTTCTGGTTCACAGTGATATGTATATAAATTCATAGATATATATCTTCATTTGTTTATATATTTATATATTTACACACACACACAAATACGTATAAAAATATTAATATAAACAGACAAGCACAAATACACAGTTATATACAGTTATATTGCGCATATATTTATCTATATATATATAAATATATATATAAATATCTATATGCGTGTGTACAAATATATATATATAAACAATTTAAATATATATAAATATATATATATAGATATAGATATATATATATATATAGATATATATATATGTGTGTGTGTATATATATATATAAATATATATAAGTATGTATATATATAGAAATGATATCCGCAATCCAGTCTTTCTCCGGATTTCTCCCCTTTTTTACCAGTAAGACTTCCTTCTGATCTTCCTCCTGCGTTGGGAAGCGATTTCTTTCTTTCTCTCTCTTTTCTCAGCCTTCAGAGAGGAGCTGAGCAGTGAATTGCCTCTCAGCCCGCTTGCCCTAGATGTGGATTATACAGAGAGGATGTGAGCAAGCGAGAGGGGGAGAGAGAGAGAGAGAGAGAGAGAGAGAGAGAGAGAGAGAGAGAGAGAGAGAGAGAGAGAGAGAGAG
>JBBIGA010000032.1:1431696-1443017 GCA_037576975.1 Alestes dentex | reverse complement strand
GAGAGAGGGGGAGAGAGAGAGAGAGAGAGAGAGAGAGAGAGAGAGAGAGAGAGAGAGAGAGAGAGAGAGAGAGAGAGCAAGGCAGAGAGGGGGAGTGGGAGATGCGTAGCAGCATCCCTCCAGCACCTCAGCTCTGACAGCCACAGCCAATCAACTTG
Organism: Alestes dentex; assembly: GCA_037576975.1. Taxonomy (NCBI): domain Eukaryota; kingdom Metazoa; phylum Chordata; class Actinopteri; order Characiformes; family Alestidae; genus Alestes; species Alestes dentex. The sequence goes on along the minus strand of JBBIGA010000032.1, from coordinate 1,442,859 downwards.
CAGCACAGCCATCAGCAGCAGCACCAACAGATCTCAGTGCTTCAGTGACTGCTCTTAAAGGGGCAGTGCACCATAAAATCATCATCTGTGCAGTAAAGACACAAAGATCCAGAAATTCCAATGGTCATCCTGGTTCGACATAATAAAAGCTCAGGGCCACCATAACCATTATCACACCTTGTACGACACACGCCTTCCTGTGAAATGCTGGTTTGCATCATCTGAGTTCTGAGAAAGTCCCGGCCTCGGTTACGCCCTCCAACCCAGGTCACATTTAAAACAGCTTAAACTGATTAGATGTTCGTTTTCATCCTGCTCAAAAGCTCAGTTCTTTGCAAAATCTCTTGAGCAATTCTCAAGACACTGAGCCATTTTGAATTGATTTTTGCCTATGCCTATCCCCGATTCCAGTTTTCCCTGTGATACCCTTGTTTTCTCCAGTCTGCCTTTTACTGCCTTGCTTTAACTAAAAATTTTGATTGTTCTTTGGGATTTTTATTAAAACTACCTTTCTCATCTGTGTACCTGGAAGTCTCTGTCCTTTACAGTCATACACATAAGGGCTGAGATAAGGTCGAGATGATGGTTAAAAGGATGATCATGGCTGCAAAAAACTGTATTGACACTGAATCGCTGCTTGCAATTTGGTTCAACCACAGTGTTGATTCTGCAGACCACAGTAGGATTGAAACATTCAGCACATCACCAGGAATATTTCCCATGAGAACACAGCTAAATAAAGCACATTTTAGATCATAAAAGATAACCATGTTACTTCTATGCAAGCAGTGTCACACAACGTATGGTGGAAAGACTGCACAATTGTCCAGGTTTACCATGAACTGCTTGACAGTAGACACATGCACAAAATAGTCATATGATTCACCTGTATTCCACTTTGCTAATATGTCGTGTTCTGGTATAAAACAAGCTGGCGTCTGCCTCACTAGTGCTCATTAGTGCTCTAAATTTGTCTTGTGGCAAGATATAGGCTGACTCTGTACTGAGATCACAATCCAATAAACACATAGACACAAGTTTTGCATAAACATCACCATCTGACAACCTAACACCAATTTGCCACTACAACAGCCCTACCGTGTGCTTTAAATATAAATATTCATATTCTAACACACATTCTGTAATAAGGCTCCCTATAGACAACTTATTTTAATTCAGAGCATGTTGGTTTCTTTTTACAAAAACGATATGCCAAAAACTGTGATATATTTAATTTCATCGTCAATTAGACCAAACAAAATCACAAAACTGTCATCAAAAATAATTTTTTTGTTAATTTGTGCTGAGACAAAAGAGACTAAAATGGAATTTCTACTTTATTTTGACAATGTTTTCGATACATTTCTAGACTTAAGAATATTTCCATTACATTTTTTCTGACCCATAATTAGTAAATCACATCACACACTCTTTAAATAAAACATTAAAAGTGTTAAGATAATATAGTAATAAATTCTAAGCATTTATTTTTCATTTATTAATATAACTTATTTAATTATTTTATTTCAGTCATGACATCAGCCCTGACAATCACGCTTTTGTGAAATATGCATGTCTGTAAGTCCACTTAAGAATACGAATTACTCACTTCACTCTTAGCGTAGGTGGTGTGAGAAGGGGGAAGGAAAGATAGTGAGAATGAAAGAAAGGGCTAGCTGAGAAGTCTGCAGAGAGAAAATTGAGTACATGGAGTGCAGACAAATGCACTTGTTTAGACATCTTTATATCTTGTTCAATAATAAGTCAACCAAGTTTTACAGAAGCTATTATGGTAACTTTCAGATAGTGAGCCGACATATGGTACATGTGAAGACTGCTAATGTACCCTTCACTAGTCCTAGTTATATAGGAAAGCTTTGATTTGCTCACTTCATGACTTCTTCAACAAACTGACTGCACTTCATAAACCATTTCCTGACTGCAGACATTGGTTCTTGAACCGGGTACTTGGTGACTGAGTTTGGCTTCTGCTTTGCAGGGTCACATGTTTAGATTTCAGAGTAAGATCTAGAAAGCAGGGAGGAACCAAGTTGTGGTGGAATGCGAAAGCATATCATAGAGAACGGCAGCACAGTATACTAGTTAGGAGGGAGATTTCTTCAGCTATTGGATTACTCCGCCGATCTGCTGCTTGTTTATTTCTGCATGAACTGCCTTGTTTGTGTAACTGAGTGAGCCCTTACATTGACTGCACACTGTACCATTAAAGCTATACTAGGAGTCTTTTCATTAAAACATGACGGTCACATGTTGTATGCGTGAAAGGCTTCCAAACGGATGTGCAGCCTAAGGTAAACATGGTGCTACTTACCGCAGTAGCTGGTGGGGCAATATCTCTGTGTAAAAAGTTCAAATTAAAGTATCTATGTACCTGCAACAGCAACACTGAAGACTTATATACATCACTTATATACACAAAATGAAAATGTAACTCATCTGGACACCAAGAGGATTTTCCACATATTGAAACTTTTAGAAATTAACAGGTAATTCTTTTTTTGCAGGTAATCCAATTTTTGGCAGCCAAATCACTAGTCAAAATCTGATGACTAAAAGTTTTGGTTGAGCTTAATGAGTCATGTATAATGAGTCATGTATAAGGAGTCATGTATAATGCCTATTATGACTGAGCAGCACATATTTATTAATCAGTGATAACAGTGAATTTGGACAGAGGTAACATAGTGGTAAGTCAGCAGTGTACAGCACTTCTGTATTTATAATATGTTATTGATGTAGATCAGCTGTATACAAAAAATATGTTCCACTCACATCAAATGATGTGAGCATGACGTGTGTGTGTGCACATTTGCTTGTTTATTTCTGCATGAACTGCCTTGTTTGTGTAACTGAGTGAGTCCTTACACTGACTGCGCACTGTGCCATTTGGGCTCTACTAAGAGGCACAAACAGCAGGCTCAGCCCCACATAATTATATACAATGGTAACTCCTTTCATGATCATGATATTCTAGTCCTGTAACCCGAAGATATTGTGCCAGTAGAACAGAAAAAGGGTAAACTTTCGGAGCAAGAGTTGAGGGCCGGTCAGGACTCTGATCCTAGAAAGAAGCACACACAGTAACACTGCCAAAGCCAATCAGAATGTACGGGTGGTGCTTGGCGGCTGGAAGAGACGATGCAAGCATATCTACTATAGCCCACATGACTGGGAACATGTGGCCATCCTCTTCTTTGCCTTTGCACACAGCCCTCTTCTCTACAGTAGCTCCCTATACAGCAGTGCACAGTTCAATGCTCTCCACACAGAGCGGCTCAAATCTCCATGACTGGAGATGCAGATTAGAGGGGAAGGGAGAGGGCCAGAACATGCCCCTTCCCATGCATACATTACATGTTGGCATTATGTCATGTGTTCGTGTGTCTTCCAGTTTGTGAGTGCAAGTGGGCGTTTCTAGTTCCTCTAGGGAAAGAGTCCTACTCCTTCGAAGATTATATAATATAAAAATAAAAAAAAAAGACTCTGTATGTCTCTGCAGTCAGAGCCAATCAGTGGCCAGAACTGTCTGCATCTGTCATACTAAGGAATAGTGTGAGGAGGAGAGAGGGATCCACTCAAAACACTGGAGCATGCTTAAAGAAATGCAGTGCTCTGTGTATTTGTTACAGTTATGGTTAGTCTTATTTCTGGAAATCGGTATCCATATATTCTGCATACTACTACACTACTGCATATAGTGACCATGTGATGGGGAAGACAGATGCATTCTCTCAGGCAGAATTCTAAAAACAAATCTCACATGCATTAGTACAGCTGGACAGTTCAGTAACAGACATTTACACGGCTCTGGATCAGTGTCCTTCCACAGAATATGTTCTCTTAAATACTAACATTTAGAATATTTGCTGTGTTTAATAGATTTATGATGTCAATAACTAATAGTATAAAACTGATACTTTTTTATACTATTCAATTTAACAATAAGAAATAAGAAGTTTCATGTATGTCTAAAAAAAGATTTAAACCATGAAAACAGTCCCCTCAATACAGAGAAACATTCATTTATTATAATTATGTGAAATAATTTAGGCCTAACATACTCTTCACAACCTGAGAAGCAAGGCTTGGTTTTTATAGTAACAAAAAGATCCACACTGGTCTTGAAGAGACCAGAGCCCACCCCTCCAGCCTGCTCTCACAGCAAGGCATCTATAGAAAATTTCTGGAATTTCTGTGCATTCTCTTATCAGCCCCTGCTATTGCTCTCTAATCACCTGACAGGATGCATGCCCATATAAGGCAAGATGAGACACAGGCAGTCTTAAAGGGACAGGAACACTGTTACTAAGCATCCTTTGAATGAAATGCAGAGGCAACGTTGTACAGAACACAGCGTGCTCTTTGAATCAGAGTGAAGATCTGTCATAGGCCTTTCTGCTTTCCATCCTGTAATTTTCACTCAATAGGTCACAGTATGGGGTCATTTTAGTTCAAACAATTTCCTTAATATTGTAAAAGGTTAATACAACCACTACGTGCTTTGTCTGAACACTTGCCAGCCATCTGTGGAAAGCTGAAGGTAGGGAAGACGAGGCTAGAGACCCCAAGACTGTTATGTCTCCTACATACCATGCTCTCCAAGACACTAACCAAAAGTTCTTATGAAGGATGCGACTCCTATTAATAGGGTTGGTCGCAGAAAACAGCTGCTGCACCAAACACTGCACATCTGAGTGACAGTGTAATGATAGGGGAAAGCTACAGGAAAAAAGAGAGATAGTGAGAGGCAAAGAGCCATGGAGGAAGGAGGACTATATGAGTTGTATGGGTAGGGAATAGGAGTTAAGGGAAGAGATGCTTTAATAAGGGAATGCAGGGGCTGGGGAAAAGGAAAGTGTCAGATACAGATAGACTACTGGGAGGAAACAGAGAAGAGGGAAGAGGTATCGGAGCTATATAAAAGGAGAATGCTAATAATGGATGGAGGGCTACAAATCTAGGAACAGATGGTACCTGTAAACGGAATATGTTTCAAAATGCAAAATGAGAGAAGTAAAATTATGCTCAGTTTTGTTACTCTGTTAATTATGCCCTTCTGTCAACTTTTATGTGCACATCTGATTCTGGCATTCAGTTTGGTAACAGCTGAAGGTGTTCATTTGCTAGCATGTCCACGCGTTTTATGCTTTTGCACACGTTATAATGGCACGCACATATGATAGAGTATAAGGGAAAGAGATGCAAAAAAGATGGAAAAAACAGACAGAGGTAAAGCGAGCAAGCAAGTGAGCGAGGCAGCCAGTCTGTGGGGATGCAAGCAGAGGGAGAAATTTGGTTTCCATGGCAACCTGCGAAAGGCTGAACTCTGGGTGTCCGTTCCAGCTCTGACTGTGTTGCACTGCGCCGGCCCTTGCCTCTCAGCCGGCTCGTTCTCTCTATCCTCCCCCACTCTTTCTTTTTCTCTCTCTCTCTCTCTCTCTCTCTCTCTCTCTCCATCTCTCTCTCTGCTGCTCTTTCTTCATTCTTGCCTCACTATATCCTTCCCCTGCACCTCATATCCTCCATCCTCCCTCCATATGTGTGGAAAGAAACATGACATTCCATTTGTCTCAGTGTTGTCCAGTCTTGCTGTCAACAGAATGCTCTTGCCTATATTATTTAAGGTACAAAAATGATGCTTGACACGTCTTTAAAACTCAAGCCAGTAGTCCTAAGTCAGAAGCTCAGACCCCTGCACCCACCTCCTCTTCTATTTCTCCTCCCCTGCCTCCTGCTCACGCCCCCATCCTTCGCACTAGTTCTCCACTCAGCTGAAAAGCCAGCGCCTGCAGGCATTGTGCTGCCATGTGCCGCTGGGTGTGTTGTGATTGAGAAGGCATGTGAAAATGAGGGCTGCCATGATACAGTGGAGCTTTGCATGTCTTTGGAGTCAACATATTGGTTAATTGCACTTTTTTTCGGCAAGGCAGGGTGCTTATCAGTTCAGTTGTGCTGTGGCTATATAGTCTTTATAGCACCTCCAGTCACTGTCAGTGTCTTAGATGCCAACTAATCCAACTAATGTCAACTAATCATCTTATGAAGCTGGGTTGCCTAGTGGTTAGGGTGTTGCCCCTGCAATCAGAAGGTTGTGGGTTTGAATCCCAACTGCTAGTGTCATCACTGAGTTACCCTTGAGCATGGTACCATCTTTACACGCTGCTCCCCGGGTGCCCCACATTGGTGGTAGCCCACTGCTTCACTTGGTAAATGGGTTAAACGCAGAGAAAGAATTTCAAATTGTTCACACTGTGTGCTATAAGGGGCCACTTTACTTAACTATAAGGGGCCACTTTACTTAATCACCTTATGGAACTCTGTCACTCCAGAGAGTGCAGTTCCCCTGTTCTACAGCCTTATGCTTAGAGGGCTCTGGCTAACGCTTGGCATTGGTCATAGCGACCTTAGGCTAACATACGACTGCACCAAAACATAACATTCTGGCAGCAATATGGGGGTGGGACGGAGGCACTAAAATTACAAGAGATCTCTGGGAAATTTAAGTGTGTGTGTCATTTATTTTCACCAACTTTACATATGGATAAACAAATAAATAAACTAATACAAACTTTCATTTATTTATCAGTTTATCATTATAAAATAAACTGATAAATAAATATGTAAATCTGTTTGTTTTAAGCTAAAATATTTTTTTACAGCTCCAGCTATTCTAATCGGAACAAAACCGCAATCTCAGTATAACTCAAACAGTCGTCTCCATGCAACTAAGTGACTCCCAGTTTCTCCACTAACCTTGGGCGTCTCCACATGGGAGCGACTCACAAGCCCGGCCACTCTCTCCACCTTCTGTGGGCTCCTCCTGCTGGTCACTCTCACTCTTGACACACCCTCTGCTTCTGAGCTCTGCTACAGACATCAAGAAAGAAACCATCAGACAGCAAACTGAGAAATGAACTGTGAACAATAAAACTGTGACATAAATCACTCCAAATTATGTAATAGCAAATCTGATTATTTGCAACAATATAACATCATATTACATATTACATACAGCATACTTTCATGTTCTTATCTGTATGTATCTGACAACATTATAATTCAATTTGATTCCATTACCGTCCATTGAGACAGTTACCATAATTTTTTATGAAGATTGATTCACTTACAGCCATTTTTCTTGTTTTGCAGTTGTTTATATTCTTTGCGCCATGGAATTGTCAGTACAGTGACTGGCTACAGCTCATGCACTTGCTCTGTGCACACCAGCGCACACACCAAAAAGCTTTTGTTGTACAAAGAGACAAAGAGACAGATACTGCAAAAAAGGCAAGCACTGCATGGCTGGTAAGCTGAACTGGAAACTTCAGTGCATTACACTGACAGCACATGACAAAGCAATACTATTATGAGAGAAAAGAAAACAAGAACAACATGAAAAAAATGGAAAAAAAATAAAAATAAAAATGCTGAGCATTATAAATCCTAACTAAAAAAAACATTCAAGGAGTAAAGGGAAGTTGCAAAGCACTGCAGATAAAATCAGTGGTGCCAAAGTTACAGGACAGGAGCTGGTGAAATACCACAATATTATCGTGACTTTTTCACTACATATAACCAATGCTACAAATAGTAAATTTAGCAATAACACAAAAGATAGTAGATAATAAATGTTTTTGTCATAGTATCATTATCCATACTATGAAAACCTACTGTCTAGCTAAACTGATTCTCACTTAAAGCTCTGACTAAATGTAATGTTGTAAAAGTATAGTTTATAGTTTACCATTTATTATATCTGTAATTAGCGTAAAGAAAAGGTAAAAAAAATAAATTACACAGTTCACCTCTACTCAGAAAAATTAAAAGGCAGCAAATGATAACCTTTGGATAAGGTCACAACAGCAAAAAGCCAGACATGAATTGTTAATAATTAAATGCTACAAAAGCTACAACACTTTCCTCATAATCTCTTTTCAAATCATGCATGTATTTAGAAAGCTAACCACTAAACCAGCTAAATTGAAAGCGGCAGCTAAAAAAATCGCTATAGAAGTAAATACCCACATAATGGATTCTTAAGAAATTAAAGACTTTGCACATGAATTGATGTATATAGATCTGCCCTTCAGTTTTTAAAGGAGCTACCAAAATATTGAAGGAAAATTATAATTTACCAGGTTAATTTCCATAACTGGAGATCACAACACCATGTTTGACAACTCCATCTCTGTATCAAGTGCTCATGTGGAGCTCAAGACATTGCTGCAGTTTTAAAATCAGTAAGGTGCATAGACACATTACTGATACCAACTTGTGTTTAAACAAGCAGACAAATGTCAAACTAACTACCTTTAATATACAGAAATGGCCAGTTGTGTACATTCAAGTGTAGGGCTTGCCAGTTTCAATGATTAAAAACTCTATTACATTACTATATAATAAACCTAAAAGACTTAGCTTTACAATAGAGGGTTCGTGATCATGCTTTAGTCAGTCACAGAAGTGGCTGATGTCTTTTTCTTCTCCCTAGACTCTGCATAAAATCAGTGAATTTGCAGACTCATTTCATTTAACTCCTCTCCGCCACGCAGGTGACAATGTGCCATGAATGCTAATGAGAACTGCACTGGACATTCTCTGAGCCCTCCCCTCACTGCCTGCTGCCTCTCACTCAACATCCAGCAGATCCCCAGGGCAGGGCTTTGCATTTCCATACAGTCATCATGGCCTGTGCTGGGCATGGAACGTTCGCCACCACAGATAACACAGTGAGTCAGTGACCCCTGCAGTATTTGCATGGAAGAGAGGCTCTCGTCACACAGCAATGATGCATCTGGAAACAGGAGAATGTGGATCTCCAAAGGAAATAGAGCTTCATTATAAGATTATATCTAAGCCAAAAGTGATTGTAAACTTCAAAATCTGACAGTTTGCCCAATCTGATCCCAATTAATACATTTCAAAATCTCTCAACTATCTAAATAAAAAAGGCATACTACACATTGCATTAGTAATGATAAACATACTTGTTACTGGTCATAGTTTGATTGATGTTTTGGAGGATTCTCTATGTCAAAATTGAATCTGCAGTGACCTTTTGTAATATATATTTATAACTAATTGTATAAATACAGGATGATTTAATGTGAATTTTATTTACCACGACATCACAATTTAAATCTCCACAAATGCAATTGTGAAAGTAAAAAAAAAAAAAACAACAACATTTAGGTCTACAGTTGAATAACTATAAAAAACCTTCACTACTACTAATAACAAAGTTGTAGTAAAAAAAAATGTAAATTTGTGATGTGGTAAAAAAATGCCTATTGTTAGAGTGTAAACCCTAAATATGCCCCCAAATATGCTCCCAAAACACTTTAATTTCATTTTAAACTCAGCTTACTACATTACCCTTCAAAAAATGTAAAGGAAAACCCGTGTTCGTACTGTAGAGTTTACACTGAACTCCTGCAGTGCTAGAATGTAAAATATCGATATTACGCCTATATAGACTGTACTGTAATTCATGCAAGCGCATTTTCTTTGGTATGCGCTGTCGTAAATACAGTAAGCAGGGTAAATACAGTAATACATTTATTTAATTTACAGCAATACAAAAATACAGGGCTTTAAGAAGAACAAAACGAAAAACACGAGAACACTCAGTAAAACACTCGGTATAGCTCCAGGTGGACAGCTGTTCTGATGTGGGAATGCTGGACTGCATCTGCAGGAATGCGTCACAGGGAAGCAGCCAATATATGGTTGCTTTGTGTTCTCTCAACAGTACTAAAAAATGTATACATTTATATTTTCTATGGAAAATATATGTTAATATTTATGTTACAAAATTAGTAAATTATATATTTTTTAATAATTTTGCACTAATATGCATGTAAAATTATATATTGCCATGAAAAAAGCAATTTGCAGTTTCCACTAATTTGTGGGGGTCTCCACGGACAATTATTAGTTAGTTCTAGGAAAAAAATCTGCGAAAGACTCTGAACTACGACTTTGCGGGGGAACACTGTACACAATTCGATAATCGCTGATATTCACTGTGTTGTCAGTTTTCATTATATTGCTACTGAAGACATCTTTAATATAAAAATGAGCCTCTAGCAAGTCACTGGATGTTTTAGAGCTATGTGCATTCTGACCAATCACAGACGCTCTTTAGGTGTATGGATTAATCAAAGCATTCATGATTCTCAACAAACAGAAAGTTCACCAGATGTTTTTTGTGTGTGTATTGTAAGGTATATTGCAATAACAGTATATTACAATACTGTTAACCTATTTGATCTGCTGTCCATAACAAAATTATGTTTATGTTTACTTTTCCCATTCTATCAATCATGTCCCACATATGAGTTCGTCAATAAGCCTGTAAGCAGTGTGCTTACAACCTTATCACGTGCATTAACGCATCAAATTCAGTTTTAGAAATGATTAGGGACTTCTTAATGGCTTATGCTTTCAGTCATAATTCACAATGCACTTATAATGTTTGACCAGAGATGGGTTAATTTCAAATTTAGCAAGTAATTTGTAGCCACTTGCCTTAGAAAGTACTATTTACGTTTAAAATGTTTTAAACATCTAAAAATCAGTTCACAATTAGTTTTTTTTTTTCCACTTTCTGCTTAAATACCTCATAGAAGAGATTTTAGACAGCTCAAAAATGGAAAAATGGAAAATTTAAGGCCAATATTCACTTACAATTTTTTAATGCAAAGAGGCTACTGCATGTTAACTATGTTCACCTTGTGTGAGAGGGTGTCAGAGTTAGGGGTATTATTGGTAGTAAAGTGATCAGAAAATGCACATGATGAGAACAAATATTTCATGTATCTTACACCAACAGCTGATCAAAGTCAAGATTCGCTTTCAAATATTTCAAAATTCTCACATATTTCCCAAAATGGTCAACAGTCTTATCTTTATCTTTTTCTCACTTATCACATATCTAACACATGCTAAAGCTATTCTATTCATAATCACAGAGTTGAAACCGCACATTCTAAACAGCAAATGGTCAGATTGCAGAAAGCCTCAATTTCACTGGAATTCCAGCTCACGGTGCAAGTGACAAAATGTTCTTGCTTAGTATTTGATATTTGATCATATCTATCTAAATATCTATCTATCTATCTATCTATCTATCTATCTATC